>PVJD01009490.1:0-62063 GCA_004026545.1 Mormoops blainvillei
GTTTATATATATTTAACCATATATATCTACATGGTTAAATATATATATATATTTGTGGTCAAATGAATATGTATATTTAACTGTAAATATATTTATATATATGTTTTAAGTTTATTTATATATGTATTTATGGTTAAATATACATATATATTTTTCAGCTTGGCCCTGGCCATGTCCAAAAAAATTCTTGATTATAACATGGAGTTTTATTCTCCCTTTCACAACTAAAATTCACATGCCACTCGAGAAAAGAGAAGGGGTAGCGAAGCTTCTTTTTGTCCTGTCCTTCCAAATAACTTGCAGCAGGAGAGTTTCATTTCCTTGCAGTGTTTTGGTCCCTGACCCCACCTTGGACCATGCTGGTAAAATGGCCCTGGAAAAAAAGGGGGCATTTTCTATGCCTAATTGGAAGTGGACCCACATACCCACTCTTACAAGCCCAAGTAGCAGTACCTACTGTAGGCCATCTTCTTACCTCTCCTGACATCCCTTAAATTTCATAGAAAGCAAAAAGAAAATACAGTCTCACCAGAACAAATCATAGAGCAATCGTAACCTTTGGAAGACCAGTTCAAAATCAATAGCATTTCTGAGAACTCACTATTATCTCAAAAATAAAAAAGTAGATGAAATGACAAATAATCTAAAATAAATTTATATTTTACTAAAACATGTGTTCTAGTAATACAGAATCAAGAAGCTGGTTATTTCTCTTGCAGTTGCTCATTGTAAAATTCAAATTTGCTTATATTCTTCGATAATCCAAAAAAGAAATTATAGTAGTGTCTTATTATCACTGTAACAAATTACCGCTAATATAGCAACTTAAAACAACACAAATGTGTTCTCTTACCATCCTGGTGATCAGAAGTCTAAAATTTAAAAATCAAGGCATTGGCAGGGATGTGTTCCTTCTGTGGGCTTCAGGGAAAAATTGGTTTCCTTATCTTTTCCAGCTTCTAGCAGTTGCCTGCATTCCTTGGTTCACAGTTCCTTCCTCCATCTTGAAAGTGCATCCCTGCAAACTCTGGTTCCATCTTCATGTATCTGTCTCTCTGACTCTGCTACCTCCACCTTATGAGAACCTTGGTGATCACACTGGACTCACCTTGATAGCCCAACATATTCTCCTTATCTCAGGAGTTCAGGTTCATCACATCTGTAAAGTCCCCTTGGCCAAGTAAAAGAAAATGGATCCAAGGATTTGGGTGTGGCTCTCTCTTCAAGGGTAATTATTCAGGCTACCACAACAACTGAGTTTGATCTATGATCAAACATATGTACAGGGAATCTATATAATGTATAAGTAATAAAGATTTGGCTCAAAGATCTAGATTTTGGATTAACAATCTAGATCTTCAAAAAAGAGAATTAAGTAACACTTTTTTATTGATTTTAGAGAGATGGGGAGGAGAGAGAGAGAGTGAGAGTGAGAAAGAGAGATTGATTTGTTGCTTCACTTATTTATCTTATTTATGCATTCATTGGTTGATTCATGTGTGTGCCTTGACCAGGGATTGAACCCAGAACCTTGTTATATCAGGATGACACTCTAATCAACTGACCAGGCAACCAGGGTCAAATGACAGTTTAAATTGCAAGGTAACATGTAGCTGAACTGCAGATTTTTATAGTCTTTTCTCTAAAAAACATTTAAAAGGTATTTTTTTCTTCTCTTCATGTGTAAGGTAGAAAAACAGACTGTGGAATATAAGGAAAAATGGTCATCTAAGCTGATGGTTTGTGTATGGAAAAATTCTCTTCAGTATGACTTCAACCAGAAAGGAAGGAAGGTTGGAGGGAGGGAAAGGGAAGGGAAGTGAAGGGAAAGGGAGGGGAGGGGAGGGGAGGGGAGAGGAGAGGAGAAAGGAAAACTTTTGAAAGACTTTGATGAAACATTTCGAACTACAAAGGGAAACTTATTCTTTTTTACTGAATTGAATTCTCATATCTTTAAGTCCTAGGTATTTCTTTTTCTAAACACACTGTTGTGGTGGAGATATAAGCTCAGGAAACATTAAGCAAATTCCAGTAGATTAGCAAAGGTGATTTAGATATATTATGTTGATTTAGATATCAATGTGCTATGAGAGATTACCTCCACTGATCACAGCAGCTAAGAACACTGAGTATTAATCAGCTAATGTTTGCAGCTCTTGGGGGGAAAAGAGGTAGTAGATAGAAACTAAGAATTATAAAGAGAACAAAAGGAGCATTAGTCAGAAAGGTAGAAATAAGTAAACATCATAAATTAGGTTAATAGCAGTACTCTACATCTTTCTTTTTTCCTACCTTGAAAAAACCTTAAACTGAAGCTTAATACACTTGGTATATATTCACTTATTCTCATTAAATACCTCCTTTATTCATTATTAACTAATATCAGCCTCTACAGTCTTTAAATAAAGTCAGAGAAACCTTGTTCAAATGTTTTGGCCTAATCCTTCTGAACCTGTTCTAATCCTCTGGACGTGAGTGTATAATGAAGAGGAAACGGGAATGGGTGGATGCCAGTCGAGCAGGGCTGCAGGGCTCGTCCCCCTGCAAACTGCCTCTACAGCTTCACGTAAACCTTGGCCTCGATGTGATTCAATAGCCTTATCTGTTAAAATACTTAAAGTAGTCAAAAATCATGGTATTTAGTAAATCTGAAAGTAAATATACATTCTTCTCACTGTATAGCAAATAATTTATCCATTCGTGTCAATTATACCACCAGTACCACAAAAAGAGTTGGAACAAGGTAAAAAAAAAAAAAAAAAAGGAATTTACTTTTAAGAAAATACGCTTCATTGGGTCGTACAGGAAAATTAAAGCAATGTCAGTATAAACACACTAGTTTTCATAAATATGTTATCGAAAAACAAAGACAGGCAAACTAAAGCCACTAGGCCAAATTGGGCCCACCACCCATTTTTTAAGTAAGGTTTTATTGGAACACAGTCATGTCCATTTATTTACATATTGTCTGAGGCTAATTTCAGCCTATAGTGACAGAGCTGAGTAGTTGTGACAAGTTGTGGCAGAGATCATACAGCCTAGATCATATGGCCTATAAATCCTAAAATATTTACTGTCAGTCCATAAATAGCAAAAATTTCCTGACCTCCATCTACAACATAAAATAACAAGGGGCCAGTTATAAGTTCTATATTACACATTAAAATCAAATAAAATTTTATAAAACACTGTTTACCTGATTAATTTTTTCATGTGTTATAGAAAAAGTGATGCTCCCTTAGCAAATAATTTGCAATATTTTTATTGTTGTTAATGGTTTTCTTTTCTGGGATAGTAACTAATTTGCCGTCACTTTTATTATTGTTCAGTTGAGTAAGGACGGGCAACCCTCTGCAGCAGTATAAACAATTCCTCAAATCCTAATGACTTATAATAATAAAGGCTCATTTCTCATACTGCCTGAGTCAAATAGGCACTCCATGCACCCTCAATCTGGGAACCAAGCTGACAGACACTCTTCCATGCAGAGAAGTGCCCATCAGTACGACAGAGGGGAAGAGAATATAGCAAATGGCATGCTGTCTTTTAAAACTTCCATCCAGAAATGATACATCCCCTTGAATCACATTTTAGTCTTCAAAGCAAGTCAGGTCATCTTTCTAATTTTAAGGGGAGTGGAGAAGTGCAATTCGACCTCAATCTCAGGAGGAAAGCTAGAATATCTGAGATGGGCTCTTATGATAGTCGCTGTAACTGCCAAAAACAGTCCGAGAGATGGAGCTAAATGTCCCTTGCCTATAGAGAGTCCGCATCAAACACAACACTGTAATTCCACTGTGATTTACTGAAGTCTAGATTCTCTGGCTCTAAGCTCATAGAGTATTGGTAAAAGTGCTAAGCTTCTTTTGCAAATCCTATGACAAAGATTTCTTCAGAATGTGAGAATATTTCTTTAACTAAAATATTACTTTTACTTTTCTGAACTCTTGGGCATTTCCAAATTCCATTTATTTATATTCAAAATAATTCCTTGGTCCTTTCCAATATTTAAAAATAGCAGTTGAAGCTTAGCTGTGAGTTCTCTTATTGTCTATAGAAATTTACTTGTCACACTGAGTAAAATGTACTTTTTTAAAAAAGCATTTTCCCACTATTAAAAAGAGTATTCAAATAATTGCCTTTTTTAGTTTCTAAAATTACTTTCCTGTATTTTTTGAAGAAAGTAAACAGTCAAAATAGAACTCAAAACCCATGTGTTATATTCTTTTCATTTAAAAATCTATCAAAAAGAATGAACTTGGTTTTACTTAACATGTTGCATTTACATATTAGCTACTAATCATAATTTTGCCTTTATTGAAACACACACAATCAAGGAATTTGTGCCAATACATCCTCTTGAAAGTTACATCATTAAATCATATTGACTAACAAAATTTCCAATGTTATGCATTAAAAAAGACATAAAAATTATAAACCATTTTTAATTGAAAAAAGGAGGATTTTTGTTTAAAGTTAGCCAGATGAGACTCATAGAATCCATAGGAAATCCCTTATATTTAATGAACATTCTGAAACTCTTGTTACAATACAATTAATGTTTAGCATGTAGGCAAGGGCCTGTTCTATATCGTCAGTCCACAGTTCTGTTTCTGTTTTTTACAACAATGGCTTAAAGGAAAAAGAGTATCTATAAAATGTATACCTCTTTCTTGGTGAAATACAAGTTGATTCTATTTAGTGCAAGATTATTTTCAGTCTGAGTGTCTTCCCTATTGATAAAATAGACTGTGGATAGGTTCCTCTAGCTGGAGGGACCATATGCGTAAGAAAGTGCTTGCAGTGAAGATGACATATGTCATACCATGTGCCAAATACCATTCTAGATCTGGAAGCGACAATTTTCTCATATAAACTGGCACTTGGAGCTCTCTTGCTTTGGATTTAATTCTTCTCCATAACAGCTCAAGTGATATTATATGTGTTTCTGAAAATCTTGGTAGGAGGTTTTCTGGCAATTAGTATATTACATTTTATATTTTTTTATCTGATATCCTTTAATTAATATGCTTTGAGAACTATTTATCTTATACCTTTCAAATGTCAGACATGACCTTGAATCATCTCTTCTATAGTCTTCAGGTTCTGAAGAAGCAAGCAGTCATACCCTTGTACACACAAAACAGATATGAACTTTGCTCCTTTATCTGTGAAACTAAGTTTCTCTGGAAAATAGGAATAATTCTACTCTGCCATGTTCCTTACCATTCTAGTCAAGTCACAAAAAAACAACAGGCTGAATGTCCATTGCCATATTTACTAATGCACCTATCAAAATTGTTTATAAGAGATGGTAATTTATAATAGGGTGAGATGACTTCTGACATGTGACGATTTCTGCAAAGATTTAGTTAACTGATGTCTTTCTAATTCTCTTCTATGTCATTTTTGCTTTTCAAAAATTTTAAGATTTGCCTGGCTGGTGTGGCTCAGTAGATTGAGTGCCAGCCAGTTCGCCAAAGGGTCGCCAGTTCGATTCCCAGCCGGGGCACATGCCTGGGTTGTGGGCCAGGTACCCAGTTGGGGGCCTGCAAGAGGCAACCACACATTGATGTTTCTCTCACTCTCTTTCTGACTCCCTTCTCCTCTCTCTAAAAACAAGTAAATAAATAACCTTTTGAAAATTTTAAAGATTCTTTTACCAGTATTTCAAGGAGTAGTATATCATCAACATTAGTATGTGATCTCTAGCAATTAATAGCCAAAATTTAACAAGTAACATGATTATACTTGCCTGTGCCTTGTTCAAATTTACCCCTCTTTTACCATTTTAAGGTTTTAGTATTTTTAGGATTTAGCCAAATTTATTCCTTTTTATTGCTCTTTCACATTTATATTCACTGTCTCATCAGTTGCCACAGTGGTAGGAGTGCCCTCCAGGCACCCTCCGTTCATTCTCATGACTTTGAATAATTTGCAGGTTTTGTGCTGAGTATCTTTTCAGACCATTACCAGGTAAATATATTCCACTTATTAGAAAGCAAAATTTTTTGTGTCAATTAATTATTTTTCCCATTTCTTATTTATATCACATGAGCTTAAAAGTTATTTACTTTCCATTTTTTAAATTCTAGGTAAGTTTAATATTCCTGTGTCAATTCCTTAAATTAGTACATAAGCCTTAATTTGTATTTCTACCAATAAATTTTTACATTTCAATGTGATTATTTTGTCCCAGAGAAGATGGCAGGGACTCACTGTCCCTCCTCATCTCTTTCCTTTGGAGATCACCCACTGGTGTGAATTATATTCATACACCTTCCAAATTATCCCTGGACTTACTATCAAAGTAAGAACTATCGAATTTACTTACCATCAAAGGCAACAATCACATAAGTGTTCTTATTACCCAGGCAAAAGATAGACCCTCAGTGCATTTCTAATAAATACTGGTTGACTGGTTAACATCTATATATTCTAGTCAACTACCATCAGTAAAAGCTCACAATCAAACTCCTCAAGCAGTAAAATTTGAATAATGGGCAAAAGACTAGATGTTCTCAAGCAACAAATGATTAATATTAGGAGCTGCTTTCTTTCTCAGAGAGGCAACCAAAGCTCGGTCCCTCCTTCCACTTAGATCAGAACTAGGACGAAGGAATGGAAGACCAAACATTGGGAGCCCAGACACCACCATGCCACCCCAAAGAAGACTGAACTAACAGCTCCGTTTAGGAAGAATATGTGGCAGATTGCCCTGAATTTAAATAAATTGGTTCCCTGAGGAGTGGGAACAGCACGTGCTCACACATGGGCCTGCTGGCACAACAGGATGTAGAGCTAAAGGGAAGAAATAAAGTAATGACGGTGAATAGAAGAGTCATATCCTTTCCCTTAGTCAAAGTGGGCAGAACACTTCATTTTCAGGTGCCATGTTAGGTCAATGTGTACAGTTTACATAAAGCACAAGCCAACAGCGTAACACAACTCAAAGCCTCCTGGGAGTAAGACTGGCCCTGACTTTATATTGCCTTTGTTTTTTCTTACCCATTTTTTTTTTACTTATAATAATCAGAACACTCAAAGATTTCCTATTTCTCTGGAGAATTATGGTGGGGGTTTTTCTAATACAGATGATTCCTCTCTATACAAACCAGCAAGAAAAAAAAGATTGGAAATGCACAGGGTAGCCCTTCCTGCAAGAGAAATTTTACAATGGAAAGCGCATTCATCTTTCTTCCTATGATCAATTCAGTCTTTGGTGTCCAGGTGGCATTGCCCATGCATCCTAACTAGTAGGATAATGAGAGCTGATAATAGCTCAGATGAAGAATGTAACTTACTTGGGGTAGGCACCACCACCTATCATTTTCAAGGTTTCAAACATTATATATGGTTTACTGAAAGTGGACAGACCATGAGTCTTGTTCAGTAAGGATATTGATCCAAGGAATTGATCCACCCTGTTAATGCTGGTCATTACCCTGTTTTATCTAATGGAACTAACGTGGCTCAGGTTGATATTATTGGTGGATAATATAACAGAAGTAGAAAAATTCAGGTTACTTATCTGCAAAAATATGGGAGCCCCAAGTGGGACGGAAGTTGACAGCTCTCTAGACTATCAGCCTGGCTTGATCTACTCTTCTTAGGTTCATCAGAGTGAAGAAGGGAAACACAGCATTAACTGGTGTCCCCTCCTAGCCCGAAGTAGCTCAGGGCGCAGGAAGGGACAAAGTTGGACTTGCACCTACCCACGCGTGAGAGGTCACGTGGAAGATGGAAGCGGCCCCGTGAAACAGGAGCTGCCGTGACTGACTCAAATACTCACTGATACTGTTTGATTATATAAATGCCTGAAACTAACATAATAGCGTACATCCTCTGCAACAAAAAAAACAAAAAAAAAAAATTGTTTTAAAAAAATGCATTATGTGAGCTAGATTTTATGTTTACTTAATGGTTAAAATTATCAGAAAACCTTTCCCTATTGTTATACAAAGAAATGAGCCGAAGGCAAAGGTGGACTACAGTGCCATCCAATTCTGAGTGCAATTATCAGAAACGGGTGGTGGTGATTCCAGTTTCATTAGCAGGAAGAGCCCATCTTACGGAAAGTTGGAATAGTGACCTTAAGCATTAACTCTCTGAGCGCTGTAAGAGGCTCACAGCGCCAGTATCTGAAAGACCCCAAGGAAAAGCCTCTCATCCCTGGGGGTATAAAGAACAATTTCCTCTGAGTTCCGAGTGGAAGGTAAATTAGAGTGAATACTGGGGAAGCGGCATTCCAGAAATTATCTATTGCGAGAGCAGCACAAATTCACAGTTAAAGGAGCCGCTGAATCACAAAGGCTTCATACCACAGGCCTTTGTTATCCTAACTAGGTAGCTCAACCCCTTTTAATTGTCCTGGTCAGAACCTTACTACTGACACTCCTAGAAGGTACTGAAATGAAACAGAAACCAGGAAATTTGCCTTTCAGCCCACCCCTGGCGCTTAGTGGCAAGGAAGTTTAATTTTGCGGGAGCTGTTACGCAACTAATAACTCATTAGGGACAGAGGAGAAACCAGGTCTGTTTACGCAGAGATAGGTACAGAAACGTCTATTGAAACGTTGTCTATAATAATTCAAAACTACAAACTGTTCATCAACTGGCTAAATATATTGTGTGAATATCCCATACAACATTATATAGGAATTAAAATATATAAATTTGAGCCATGTGTCTCAAATCCTTATTACTGAGCCAAGGAAAGGAGCTATGGAATAGTACTTCCTAAAATACCACTTGAATAAAATGTGATTTTAGGTATGAATATATGCATTTAAGAATCGTAAAGTCCACACATGAGGACAACAATAAATTTAAGATAATGCTTACCTTGGAGGAAGCCAGGAGGCGAATGGGAAGACAGAAAGGGGAATGCACAGGTGACTTGAATTGTTTCTGCATTGTTTTATTCCCACAAAAATAACTAAAGCAGGTTTGGGAAGATGTCAAGATTCGACTGAACTTGCTGGTGAGCAGGTATTCACTAGTATTTTTCTATACTGTTCTGCATGTTGGAAACATGTTGTTAAAAAACACCAGAAAATAGGCCTATGTTAGGGGAAGAAAAGACTGCAATGGCAGATACCAACATATTTTAAAAATGAGGCAAGAAGTGAAGTTATTGATGATGGCCAAAATATACCTCAGTGATAATATAAAATAACACTGATTTTTTTATGCCACAAATTGATGAATGGCTATTTTTCCCCTTCATTTTGAGTCCATTGAACTGACTAAACAAAAACAAGATTTTGTTTGTTTGCTTGCTTATTCGGCTGACAAAGAGTCTTTGGGTATATTTTGCTTTTTTTTTTTTCCTCTAATAAACAAATTCCATTACACTGCTGTAGGGGAACTCACTTTAAATGTAACATGGCTCCAGCAGCAAAGGCTCCCTGGGAAATGTTTGGACTCTCAGTTTTAACTCTCTGTAGCCTCAGGATTGGCCGACTACCCAGAACACCAGATTGCCACCCAAATATAAACATCATGCCCACAGGAAGGAGACCCATGAATGTGGAGAGTGTAATAACTGCCTGATGTTATCTGCTCACTTAGGGATGCACTGTTCTGTATGGCAGTCTAAGTGGTTACCCACCTTATGGTTTTACTATTAACACCCTGTAGAAAGGGCTGCGGTCCTGGGAAGGGCACAGGAGCAACTGCTTTGCCCGTGTATATAAGTTGCTCCTATTAAAGTTCTTACAAATTTGAACAAGGCTACATGTCAGTACTTTAGAGTCTATCCTGAATTTAGATTTTTTGGGCTTTACTCCAATAGCTAAAAAAAAAAGGGAGGGGGGGGAGAGAATTTTCTATGGTATAAATTTTGCATTGAGTATATTTTGAAATTATGAAAGTTTTCCTGAAAATGGTAGAAATGTTTTCATTGCATTCAACTCAGCTCGTAATTTGCTCTCGTGGCAAAGGCCAAAGTAATCAGGATTGAATGAAACAGGATGCTTGCTCTACTCTTAACAAATACACTGTCGAGAATCTTCAAAAGAAAAGGATATTTAGTCAGACAACCTGGTAACAAAAAGCTATTCTGTTTTAACATTTATTCACTAGTGGTCCTCAGTGTTGACTATACATGCAAATCACTGATGGAGCTTTTAAGATATTCTGATGCCAGGATCCTGCCCTACTGCCCCCAACCAATTAAAGCAGTCTCTCTAGGGGTGGGGACTAAGCATCTGCAAATTTTAAAAGCTCCTTGATGATTCTAACATGCAGTCAGGGTTGAAAACCACTGATTTAGACATTGCTGTCCCAATTAATATTTAAACAGTCACAGCCCATTGGCTCCGCTAATCCAGTTGCATTACCACTGGCATATAAAAGATATTTTTAAAATACCATATGAAAAGGAAGATCAATGGGCTCTTGAGGTACAAGTTACTGTGTAATCCTCCTGACGCACTGTACATCCTGGGAGTCCTCCTGTGTTTTAATTCATCTCCTGGGCTTTTGTAGAACTGAAAGTGTTAATTAATCCTTTTTCACAGACTCTAGTGCAAACCTTGATATTGAATAATCCACTGAGTTGTGTGTTTAAGATCTTTGCTTCATTAAGTCACCAGATATTCCTGGCAGCAGAAGAGTGGCAAGATGTCAACCTGAGCTTTGCTCAGCCAAAAGAATTAGCTTTTACCGTATTTCTAAAGATGAATGTGCTCTTAAAGCATGTCCATTAGCCCCAATATTCTAATGAATGTATGGCTTGACAGACACAATAATTGTCATAGTTCAGAGTGTAAGAGAATCAATTTGATGAATCAGAGTAAGGTCAAGTGGAAGAAGAAACAAGGATTTAGTTTGCACATATTTCTAACCATAGCAACAAGAAAGATTAAATAGTAAAAAACAAGATTAGGTAGACTTTGATAATCCTTCACTGTGGGGCCCCCTCATCTCATTAACACCAATCAATAGAAAGGTGGCCTCGGTATAAAACAGTGGCGCTCCTGTTCCAACGAAGTCACTGTGTATCCTAGCAATGTCTTTTTCTCTCTCCAAGTCTGGGTATCTTATCTCTTTTAGCTAATCTCTGGAATTTCTGGCCTCCTCTCCTGATTATTATCCAATGAGATAGCTCACTTAGGTTAGTCGAAGATTTTATTTCCCCATGGGTTTACCATCAACTCTTTTCTCTTAAAACATCAGCCCTGACCTTAAATGTATCAGGGCTCTCTCTGTAGGCTCTGGAAACATGTATAGCACTCAGGTATAATTCTTCTGATTGAAATATGTTTTGCTTCTTCTACTCTTCAGTGAAACAATAAAAGCAGATTGCAGAGCAAGCCCTTTTATCCTTACTAAAAGGACCTGCTGTGAACTACAATAGAGAAATACAAAAGTAAATTGCTTCAGCTAGCATGAGACCTGCTCACTCATGCTGGGTCATACGAAAAGAGACTTCCTTCTTTCCCGGCAATAACCAAGGGGAGTCTAATTCTTAACCAAGCTTGACATGTGTCTGAGACAAGATGTTAGTCATGCTTGGCTTCGTCTTCTCAGCAATCTCTTGTTTAATTTAACTTAGTGACTTTGGACAGTGAAGGAGGAGTTTATCTTAAACCTGAGTTAGGCAAAGGAATCTAAACAGGAACCTGAAACCATTTCTACCCCCTCTGGGTTCTGATCTCACCATAATGAAGAAAAACAAATCAAACTAGAAGAATGTGATATCTTCCTTTTATAGAATCGTAGGTTTGCAAGTTTTGTTTTGTTTTTTTTTAAGGAATGGATTATAAGAAACTATTTGGAAGTTTAAAAAGGGTTTTTGATATTTGGTAACAACTGAATGCCCTATTTTTAATCAATTCAAAATAGATTTGGCTTGAAAACATGTGCAAATAGAAAACTGACATGTATGCTACCGACAGACGAGCATGGTGGGCAAAACTGCTGGGTTATAATGCAGAACCAGCTAGAATGATACAGGCTGTATCTGACCTTTAGTGACTCACAGTTTTATTTTTCAATTCATGTTTTATGTGAATACTATGTTCTCAGCATTATGAGATAACACAGAAGAATTATATGACCACTTCTACTCCAGGGAGTTTAACTCCTTCTGGGGAAGTTCAAAAAAGTTATGAACCATCAAGGGGCAAAGTACACCAGGCTATGTTTGAGGGAATTACAAAGTATGGATTCTAATGCATTTTCTTCTGTACTTCAACAGTTTTCTACTTAATGGAGTTCAGTGACAGCTCGACTTTGCCTTTATTTAGGCTCTCATTCTCATTCTCTTAGAAAAATTCTCTATAAAATATTCTTCATTTCATGTCAGATAAATTCAATCCAACCCAATCCAACATCCTCTGGTGGCTTTCACAGATTTTTGACCCCATTCGCAGTAAGGAATGTATTTTACGTCGTGATGCCATGTGCAGTACAGTCATAAAACTGAAGATTTTGATGAAACTGTTATAAATTTTATAATATAATACCCTCTGATACTTCCTATTAGATTCAATTCTATTATATTTCATTCAAAAAGAAACTGCTTATGGTGACCCATTGAATTGATTTTATGACCTACTAATGGTCATCCCACTACAGTTTGAATATCACTTGAGTCTAGATCTTTACTTTGAATAGATCATGGATTTAAGGCTTTCACTCTCCTTAAATAAACTGCAACTGGTTTACCAACAGGGACTTTAAAAACATGAGTTGGTTTCATAAGCACCTGTAAGCACAGGTGATAGATATTAGCTTAAATCGGCCCTGAGACCACATGTACTCTCTACTTTCAGCTTGAGTGGGTCAGAAATTTGTTTTCTCAGCCCCACCGCCTTCTGAGTATTACTTCTAACTTCTAATATTAAAATGAAGCTTCATTAGGCAAAATATATTTGATATCTGGCTTCCACCATAGCCCCAGTGTTGTTACTTAGGGTCAACTTAAAAATATATATATAGTGTGCCTGGGCATGAACAATTTCTGCTGGCTTCTTTGTTAAGCACCACAAACTCAAAGGCAGACCTCGTCAATACACTTCTCCAAGGTAGTGTAACAGGGTGGGTCTGGCCAAATCACTGGAAACCAGGAAAGAAACCCCAAAAGTGGCACTAGAGCCAGCGCCTCCCCCAGAGGGGAGGGGTGCCAGAAACCCCAAGGCTGTGGTTTGAAGCCTCAGCTTGTGAAACAGACTTCCTTACCCCAGAGGGCAAACAACTTGTAACAACAAGTGTACAAGGTGCACTTGTAACAGAGCCAGAGGGAGCTTACAGAGCATGTGTGGTCTGAGAAGATCACAAAACACGTATGTGACAAGATGACACCCTGCCCCAGGCAATCAGACACTGCTCCCCTGTGTGTGACTAGAGATTCTGCCTTCTTCCACAAAATGGTGGCCAGAAGACAGTCAAAGACATGGGGGAGCTGACAAACATGGCAGACATTAATGTACATTGGCTGAAAAGCCCGACACTTGGTTGCTCATGGGTTTCTGGGCTGAGTCTTTAAAACAGAACGCACCGAGAAGCACGAATTCTTTCCCCTCTCTTCCTTTTCTCTCACACCCAGTCGGGTGAGGGCAGGAGCACTTGCAGGATGCAGCAGGCAGTGTTTGCTGGGCTCCATCTCACGGCATGGACTGTTAACATGCAAGCTGGGAAATTTCCTCATCCCCAGAGGCATGATAAGCTTTGGATGCCAGGACCCAGGGTCCAGAGGACTGAGACACACTACAGCATGCCCCAGACTCCGGGAGAGAGAGAGATAGCTACATGAGGGGATGGCAGCCCTGGAACCCACGAGAGAGTCTGAGGATGGACACTCATTTGCGTAGCTGTCCTGAACTCCAAAAAGGACAGGTAAGGAATGATGCGGAACTTCTGGGCATGGGTTGGAGTTCAGTCTTTCTGGGAACGAGGGAATTTCTGTGCTTGGCTTGGAGCAGGGATGCTCCCACCCCCTCAAATTGAGCATTCTTTTAATAAAAACCTTTTTCCTTCCCCACAAATCTTCATGTTATGCTTGTACAAGGTGGCAGGTGGCTAGACCCCAAGTTGCCTGGTTATAGTAGGAAGATCTTTAAAACATTTGGCCTGAGGATCCTAATATTATATGTATTTGACTGAAACTAAAATTAGATAGAAGGGAAAGATTTGTTATAATTTATTTATAGTTTTACATCCTTCTTTACACAGAAAATATAAAGAAGGTTCATATTTATTCAATAATTATTTATTGAATACTCACTACATAGCAAACACTATCCTAGGCCCTGAGGAAGAGATGAACAAGTCAAGCGTCATCCTCAGGCATAAAGACTTGTGTTTTATTGGGAGAAGATGGCCCAAACACAACAAAAATAAATACAGGAGATAAGTTAAATAGAGTGAGTGCATGTAAAGAATTAAAAGAGGTGATTTGATGGTGTCACGTGGCTATGTCAAATGGAGTGGTTGGGAAGAAGCTCTGCAAATGAGACAATGTGACCAACATCTGGGTAACTGTAAGGGGCAGTCCTTAATGATCAAAGACAGAGCATTGCCCAGCAAGGAACAGGCCTGCTGGAGGGACTGAAAGGGAGCTGGTGATCATGGGGTGTTGTGAGCAAGAAGAGGAACAATGTAAGATGAGGTCAAGGAGGAATCGGGGACCAAATCCTGTTTGCATTTTATTTTAAATATTATGAAAACCTTTGTTGTATTTCAGACGAATCTGACTCATGCTCTAAAAAGACCACTCTGTCAAGTGGATAGTGAACCTCAGGGAAACAAGAGTGTCAGCAGAGAGACCAATGATAAAGCTACTTTGGTAGCTGAGAGAGATGACTTTAGTTGAGAATACGGTGACCGTGGCAATAGCTTAATTACTTGGTGATAATGGATGATGTAGCTGGTCCGAGGTTGAAGGTAGATGATGCTATGTAAAACATGTGTGCAACATGTCCTTGTATAAATAAATGCACCAAGAATAAAGCAGAAAATGCACACCAGGGTAAAGATTTCACCTCTCACTCCTGTGTACATTTCAAGATGCAAACTATTGAAATTCAGGCATTGTCTCCACACTGAAAGTCTCAGAAACCACCATTGTTCTCAGGTTCCTTGTTGAAATAGAGTGTCATACATGAGTCAGGATAAGAATATTTCATGAAAGAGGCTCAGTTCCATAAAGCACTCACCCACCACAATACTGTAGAGATTAAAATGCTATAATAAACCTGCAAAGACTAAGAGAAAAATGGTGAATAATAATAATAACCAAGAATACTTTTTAGAAAGTAAAAAAAAAAAAAAAAAAGAGGAGAGAAACAGCAAGAAATCAAAAAATGTATCCAAATGCTCTGGTCAAACCTCTTCACAACCAGTATGCAGCAAATCAATCTGTGGCTTTGACAACTGAGGATGTTCCCACATGTAAAAGGCCCCCAGAGCTCATTGGGCCCTCAAAAATGTTTGAGGAACTCAATTGAAAGGAACTGAATTTTACATGAAAGAAGTCTTTACCTTTATCTTCACGAAAGAGCTTTGTTGGTATTACAATTCCATGCTAATCACAAAATTTAAGCATTAAAATAATAATCTAATTTCAAAAGCACCTTGGAGTATGTATCTGCCCTCCACTTCACTCTACAGATTTATGCTTTAGAAATTTCTATTCGTGAATTTCTTTTGTTAGTCAGTATGTTGAGATATACCTTCTTGTTATAAATTGAAATATATTCAGAATTAAGTTTTTGCAGTTGGAGTGTTTAAAGTAACCTTAGGTTACTTTAGAAACCATTACTTAGATTACGCTTAAGTTGCATTACTGAGATATATAAATCATCCCAATTCCCTCCTCTTCCAGAGTCACAGTTTTATAGCCTGAAACTGCTCTTCCTCAAAGCATAGACTTCATTTTGCCCTTCGTTTGGCTGGCTGCCTTTTACCTTTATAGTAACAGGAATTTATTTTAATCAAAATTTCTCCTCTACAGGGTTCCATAACATCGACATTGTAGTCATGCAGTTTTTTATTCCAAAAGGAAATGTAGTTTGGGTTCCTTGGGCCATGATGTACATAATTTTCATAAAATAGGCTTTTATAAAAGGCAAAATATTGTCCTTTTTTTCAGAACTCACTTGATTGAATTGTATAAATACTTTCAGGTCTAACACCAATTGATATAACCACATATTTCCTTACAACTTCAGCCTGATTCATTGCTCGTAGCTCGTTCCTAAAACTGATATCAAAATTGTTGAAGAAAGGCTTCCTATAACACCAAGAGCAGCCTCTGGTTCTTCTTAATTCTGCTTTGATTATCTTAATCAGTATCTCTGAAATTAAGCATACTAGTCACCGCTCTCTATCCATGTAATTATTCTTAGGGAATAATTTTCCCCACCTGTTCTTTATACTTGGATCTTCAAAAGATAAGATTAAGACAAGGATGATCTTATATGTATAGTTTAAATTAAAGAGGATTAGAGACCTAAATTATCCAATTAAATGCTTAATTTTTCACTTTCTACTGAAGATGTGACAAAAGAAGAGGGAGAAGGAAAAGGGCAAACTCCTATAAATAAAATACAATTTTTTAATAGCCTGAAAGAATAGTTTCAAAAATAAATCCAAAATTTATAATTCTCTCTGCATCTTGCCAAGAGTGTAATTTCAAACAAAAATTTTTGGAAAAGGGTTTTTCTAGCTATCCCATGGCCATTCTCTCTCATCAGTCAACAGAACCTCATGTTTGCATTGTTGACCAGTGGCAGACAAAAAAACAACTGAATAAAATAAACCAAAAAAAAATAAAAATGGATAAACTGTAAACTTTTGGGCTGCTATAGTTTTCAACATTATAATGCATTATAGAGAGTTAGTCTTTTTTTTTTTAATTTAAGCAAGAGCCTTTGCTTCTGCTCCCTATAGGTTAATTGATTCAAACCAGGGGAAAATAATTCACCTGACTCCTTTCTTCCCTTTACAAATGGTGAAAGAGGAGAGGTTGCTAAGAGCCAGAGCAGACAAGGTATTGACTAAGCTTGGAAGGACTTAACAAAGTAGAAGAGATTTAGGATGTGAGGCGGTATTTCCAACAACCAGCAGAAAGGACAGGGATTGGGTGAGAGACAAATATCTTGAAGGCTAGAGACTTCAGAGGAGAGTCGTTCAAGGATTTTAGAGAATATATGAATTCTATAATAATCAGTTATAAGCTGTTTGTGTTGCAATGCCTCATAAGTCTACTGTCCATGTAAACTTGGTAATAGGGGATATGTGTGCAAGAATCAAGAAAAAGAAACCTTGTCACTTTCAGGACACCAAGGCATCCAACAGGACAGCACACTCGAAAAGGTGAAATGACTCATGAAACTGATGGTTGCAGCTGAACAGTTGAAGCCAAACATGACTAAAGAAACATCAGCCATCTCTCAGAATCTCCAGAGACCTGAAAAGGATGCTAGAGTCCAAGGACATACGGTTTGGGTTTAATCAAGACCATTTTACTTGAGTCCGTATATTAGGAAAGGAGGGAGGGAGGGAGACCTCACTAAAATTTGGATTGTGTTTGTCTCTATGATCTGTAAATAATGTTAGGTACTTTTATAAAATATAACATATTTGGCACAACCCTATCACTAATCTTTTTTTTTAAGATTTTATTTATTTATTTTTAGAAAGAAGGGAAGGGAAGGAGAAAGAGAGGGAGAGAAACATCAATGTGTGGCTGCCTCTCACGGCCCTCTACAGGGGACCTGGCCTGCAACCCAGGCATATGTCCTCACTGGGAATCAAACAAGTGACCCCTTGGTTTGCAGGCCGGCACTCAACCCACTGAGCTACACCAGCCAGGGCTACACTAATCTTTTACATAGCAACTGCCCAAAAGTTGAGTAACCAGGACTCTTCTAATTGATCTTTGTTTAATAAGGATTATTTAGGCAGATATTATAATTATGATTTTCACATTGTTTTGCATGTGTTATTAATGTGTACCTATTTCCACAAATTCACTGGTTTCATAAAAATATTTCTCTTATTTGCATTTTCTCACTTTTCAGTAAATACTGCATCGAGTTTTAAAAGTAGGTTAAATACAAAATCAATCTCTTCATTCAGCCTGTTGTTGCAATAAGAGTTGAAATGACAAAAAGTAAAATTCAGAAGTTCTACTGCAGGATGATTTTAATTTTCTGAGCCTAAATAGGGTGATCTCTACATACATATAAAAGAAATGCACCATGTTTTTCATTTGTTTGTTTGTTCTATATTAGAACAATATATGGGGTTGAGGAAGCAATAAAGACATAATTTACTGTGCATGGATATAGTTTTATGTTTTCCTATAGCGGAGAGGTTGGCAAGCTGCAGCCCTTTAGACCAAAAAATAATAATAATTTTCATTGAAATATAGCCAACTCATTCATTCATTTGTTCTAAAATGGCAGAGGCAAGAAGTTACCACACAGGCCACATAGCCCACAGAGGTTAAAAGGTTTGCTACGTGACCTTAAAGAAAACATTTGCCCAACTTGGGGTAGCATTGTTAAATTAATTAAACCAGGGGGCCATTGAGTGGAGGAGGCTATAGTGCCCCGGTGGCCTATGTAAGCAAACCTACAGCTAAGCCTGTAAATGCCTCAAGATGATGAAATCAAAACGCTAAGGACAACCAATCGCAAACAGCAAGCCGAGTTTTAACCTATAGTCAATCAACTATTTTCCTTCCTTTGATTCCACACTTTTTCCTGTGGAAGTCTTACCCGCCTGGTTCCTAACCACTTCCAGGGCGACGGTGCCCAATTCAAATGCGTAAGTGCTTAAATAAGCTCAGTTTACCTTTTAACAGCACATTACTACTAATATTACTGTCATGATCTGTACAGGTGCTCGAAATCATTTAGTAACGTATCTGAATTATACAAAGGCTTATTAAGGGTAAAGCAATCTGGGATTTTTCCTTCCGCCCCTCCTGACTCACTCCCTGTCTTTGCCCACTCTGAGCGCTAGGAGCTGACCTGTATGGAGGAATGGAACAGCCACAGACCCCTCTGCCCCAAGGCTTGCCGTCGGGTCTCAGAGTCATCCGGGGAAGTCAAAGGGTGGCAGACAGCATGGGCTTTCAGACGTTTCCTCCCCCGGCGCCTTCCTGCCTGGCGGCTTTAGAGCTGGCTGTTCCGCTCTGCGCACCTGTCCGGCAGTCCTCCCGGAAGTTACAGCCACTCTTTCAGGCTCACGGTTACTGCTCCCTCCTTTGACTCTTTCCGGCCTAAGGTAAGATCTGGTAGCTCTTACAGCGCAGGGAGGCTTCACCCGTCCTTGTCATGTCCCCGCCCTCATATGTAAATACGATCTCACTCGAAGTCTCACTGGTTACCCCATTGGGCTTTTTCCTACAAGGACCCTGACTGATTCATAAAATGAACCTCCAAAGTACGTGCCCAGGTAGGTGTGGGTTTAAATGATATACAGTGCAATTACTATGTGACTTCAAAAAATTGTTTTCCCTCTCTAAGCCTTCTCTGAAAACTGAGAACACTAATATCAACTGCAAAGAGGTGCTAAGAGAATTCAAGGAATGTTGATAAGGGGCCAAACACAGTGCCTGGCCCTCAAGAAGTCTTCAATAAATAAATAAATAAATTGAAGAATAAGTCTTCAATAAATGGCAACTATTACCGTTTTTAGTTTTAAGCATCTATATATCATCTTTTCATATTAAGAAACAAATGTGTCAATGATTAAGTAAAGAATGCATAGGAACATTACTACTGTTTTTTTATAACTTTATGGTCAATGCCACTAACATTATTTTCTCCAAGTTCGTTGTTTCAAATTAGTACCCTGTGTTACGTTAGATCATCGATTCGCAACCTGGGGCAATTTTGCCTCTCCTGCTCTGGCAAGGTTTACAGACATTTTTTATTATAACAGCCTGGGGAACAGGGGATGTGTTCTACAGCTGCCCAGGGGGTAGAGGTCAGGGCAGCTGCTAACCACAGCACCATGCTCAGGACAGTTCCCTAAAACAAATACTTTTCCAGTCTAAGGTGTCAATAACGCCAAGGTCGAGAAACCCTGTGTTAAAGGATGATTTGGGACTAACGGTTAGGGAGGCTCAGGGAAGGGAAGAGTCCAGCCAAATTTACATTCCACACACCCTCCGGTTTATCCACGTGAGGGGTAAAGGAACATGTTTTCCTAACATTACAATAAGAACAAGAAAAATTTTTCATAAATAGGCAAATCATTAGAAAATGCCATTTTAGAAAATGTTAAGCAAATGAAAGTCATTGAAGTTTCCCCAGCCACTAAATGCAAAAGTGAGCAAGGGGGACTGACACCTATTTGAATAATGTGATGGTGGAGGAGAGCAAGTAAGCGCACTGTTCGTTGTCACAAAAATTAATCACAGTGCAAGTGGTCTCAGCGGTTCCTGTTGCCTTCCTCTGCACCCCCCGCCCCCCGCACTCCCAGGAGCCTCTTCCCCTGAAACCCACAACACAACGGTCCGTTTCTGCTGAGCTGCATTCCTTCCCACTTTGCCCCACAATTTCACACACTACAGATGAACGGGGGCCCTTTAACCATACATCTGAATAGTGGAGTTTTTTGTTGGGGATTTTTTTGGTTGTTTTGTTTGCTGTTTTGGTTTGGTTTGGGTTTAGTGGACAGCAGGGTGATACTCCTGTTTCTACTTTTTGTGCTACATCTGTTAGCCTAAGTACCAAAACAGTGTCTGAGAGAATCCCTAGTCATTCAGCTCCTTCAGCTTTTATTCAAAGTCATCCTTCCTCACAAGGCCACCCAGGCTCCTTACACACGCACTTCACAGGACTCCGAACCCACGGGATGGAGTTCACAGGGATCCAGACTGGAAAACAAACAGCAAAACTCAATGATGAACTCAGAATCTCTACTTCCTTCTGAAGATTAAGTCTTTGTTATTGGGTCAAGCTGACTGCCTCCCTTCTTGTGTCCTCGGAAGACAACTTCCCAGGAACCTTCCCCATCCGCCATGCAGTGAGTGGGCAGCGCCTGACAGGGTTACAGATAGGCCCACACATGTTACCTCCAAGGTGTTCAGGCAGAGCAGGGTCCTAGCTAGGACAGCATAGTACAGGACTTTCATCAGACATGTAATCAAAGCCAATCAGCTCCAACTCTTTACGGCTTGGAAAAATAGGTAATAGATAAACTCTTTGCTCACCAAACTCTTTATTAACTCCAGTTCTTTTCAAATAATCACTGTTCAGACATTTAACTCTGTAAAAATTAATACTAAACTAGAAGTCTCCCAAGTGAACACATTCAATAAAATCTATGGAATCTACTCAGAGAAGCAACCATTCAGATGATTTTGCAGGTAAGTGCTTTTATGGAAGCTGATATTTATTATGCAACTTTAGGAAAAAAATACAATAAAAACCTATTATGAGATACCTTCCTATATTACTAATCCAATTATACTGTGGGACAGAATTGTATTTCTGTATTAAAATGAAATATACTTTATTTCTCCTTCTATAATATAGAAAGTATATTGAGTTATTTTCCTTGGTAAAAGCGACTTAATGGTGATGGGTCGCAGTTGACTACCTTAAAATTAATTCCTGATACATTGCACTACTTTTAAATATGTGAAATAAGAGCAAAACTTATTTTTGCATTGAAAACCTCTGCTTTTCTATTACTGTATTAATGTGCAGAGCAAGAGAAGTTCATGTATTATAATTTCATCTCTTTCTCTCTCAGTTCAGCAGAGGCTATGCTAAATTTTAGAAGCTCAAACAGAGAAACCTTTGAATAGGTTTAGAACTGCAAAGATAAAATGCAGAAGTGAATATACAAAGCGGTAATACTCAGGGTCATTCTTGGGCTTTTTCTCCTGGGAGTCGCTTCCGATGGCACCAGGAAGATTTGTATAAAGCAGTACACTGCACACAACAGCAGGGTGATTGCTTATGATCATGGAATCTTGGAGACAGGGTGCTGCCAAGGTTCAAAGAAGGCAGAAAGAGAATGGCTTTTGCTCTGAGAAAGAATGCTCTGTTATATATAAATGTGGATTGAAAAGTGGCATCTTAGTAATTTCATGAAACTGGAAAGTATGTAGTCAACTGAGCCTGTATTCTTCTCAGGGTCAGTTAATATGACTCCAAAAACCATTCTGCTCAGTTAAATATGCATGAATAAGTTATATTTTGTGTAAATGTACTTCACAGCACGATTAGAGTTCTTTCAAGGAGATACCTTATTGAATAGGTTTTTCAACTTCACATGTTCACATTCTTGAAAGACTAATGGATCCTTCATTAAAGAGATCACAGTTTTTCAGTTGTCATGCTTGAAGACACACAATGGATTGGTCATTAAGGAAATCCAGCCATGCAGAAAGGACAGGCGAACAACTGGTCGACTCTTCTAATGACTCAAACAATGTTGGCAGGGCTACTTTCACTTACGGGCAGGTTTATGGTTGCAGAACAAGTATTAATTTTTCAGACATAACAACTAGGTGAAAGAATCAACCACCTCAGGAGCAAGTGCCCACCTTCTGGAAAAACAGTGTGTGTACTGGTGTTTTTCATCAAAACAGATCTATTCACACATTACTGCTGCCCCATCCTTTTTCTTTTGGCCATAAAATGTTATGCGTTGTAGCCGTAAGTCAAAGTTATCATGCCTAGGTGACCACTCTCGTAGTAGATCACATGCATTCAAAGGAGCACACCTTTAAGGGTATTTCAATATTTTGAAATAAAATCCATTTTGCCTTTTCTTAATTGCTTCATGTTTTATTTACCTTAGGCTGAGTCTGTTTTCATTTTCTTGCTAGTAGTGAAAGCCACTTGACTTGCCTATTGTATCCAGTTAATCAGGCATCACCCTGAAACTCTTAAGAAATGAGTAGACTTGTATGTCTTCAGCTGAGATTATATAAATATTTGAACTTAAGATTATTCTGTGCCTGGGTGAAAGGTAGATACCCACCCTATGGCAACGGCTTCACAATCCCCTTCTCTGCCACTCTGCTGCTGTCATAGGGGAAAATTCTGGTAAAGGCTATTCTTTCAAGGATAAGCTGACAATTTGCTAAGCCTGTGGAAAAGCACTCTGGTAACTTCCCTATTAATTCTGAGAATTTTTTTTTCACCTTGTGGTGCTTCAAGGCCAAATGAGCCTTCAAGGAGTCTTAGGAATGTAAGAATATAAGAAATGCCATAATAGGTCAAATTAATGAGCCAGTTAGTCTGATACGCTTTCTCTGAGAGTGACAACAAGGTACATTTTGTGCATGTTGTCAATTTCAAAATATTTGGGGCTATAAGCAGGAATGTTTTTTGGACCAGCTATCTATTTCAAATTTCCATGATTTCCTTTATTAATGTGTAATATATCTTTGCCCATAAATTCAATTAAACCCACTGATGATATTTTAATCATGTACTGCTTTTTGTATAATGAGCTCCATAAATCTGTTACCTTTCATTTGACCTAACCTACCTGCTTCACATTTTCCAGGGTTCCCCGATTGGAGTATGCTGGGAGTTGGAAGACCAGTAACTGTGATTGCATGTACTCTAATTGAGGTCTGCATATTGAGTTGATTAAATGTTCAAATCCTCCAAAATAGATGGTTACCAATTGTCCACCTACAACTCCTAGGACTTTTTGCCAGTTTTTTATTGCCCAGGGTCTGTAAGTTCCCTCTTACAGTCTACTTCAATATTTTCTATTGGTGAGCCTATCTCCTTTTCTTTTAACCAGGAAGCACAAATAACCAGGATTTTCTCACAAAAAGTAAATAAATGAATAAGCATGGTCTCTCAGGGCTTAACAACAGAAAACTGAGCCCCCAGGCAGCAGGGCACGCAGCTGACGTGCGCCCATGAGCAGCTGGGCTTGTGGGGATGTGTTTTTAATAGACAACAGAATATTAGCAATGCGAAAGCTCACTCAAAGGGTAAGAATAAAGAACAAAAATTCATATTTGTATTCTTTAACCACTAGTTTTTTTGGCAAAGTTATCTGTTAGATATAAATGTGACTGCCACCATGCAACCACAGATGGCCTGGTGGCCCTGCTAAATTGGTATGCATTTTATCTGTTCTTTTCGGGGGCCACCTAAGGTCACCACCAAGATACTGTCTTCTTTTCACTAAGACTTTGTTTTCTTCTAAACTCACACAACACATGCACTTATTTAGTGAGTAATTAAAAAGCAAAAGGCAAACCAAATACACCCAAATCCTACCTTCATTCCTCAACCTACTTAGTAATCCAATAAATTATTTACTTTGGGATTACTTGGGTTAAACAGCATTTCCTGCATACTGTATGAGATGTCTTTGATTTCAAGCTTGTTTTAAATAAATAGTTCTATCAAAATAGAATGGCCTTAACTTTCAGCCCTGAGAATAAACAAATAGTCTCAATCAATGATGCTGAGACCACCATTGAACATTTTTCAAGAGGCTAAGAAAAGAAATATTTTCGTGCCTGCAATATTAAGTCAGAAATAGCCTTTGGCACATATTTAACTTGGTCTTTTCAAAGGTTGTGGGAAAATATGAGGAAAAAAATATAAGCAAAATTAGCAAGGCTACCATGACAACAAGCAAGCACTCAGAAGCAGAGTATAAGCTCCAGAAATCTCAGAGGGAAGGAGAGGAGGGTCCCCAGGACTGTTCATTAGGCATCAAGCGTAAAGAGAATTATTGCTAAATGGACAGATACGGGAATAGATATTTATTGTAATGGATTTCCTGTGGTGTGAAATTTTATCAAAAGGGCACTGTTACTGAGAAGAGACCATTTGCTTGAAATTATGTTTTTTTGCCATATTGAACTCAGTGTGGAAATATATGCCCTACATTTTTATTTCTGCGGGCTGTCATTTGTTTTTGTTTAATGGACACCGGAAGCTGCATCTTTAGGAATATGAAAAGAATCCATGGAAAAGTCTTTTTTAAATGAGTTTGCCAAAGTGGCTTGGTCAGAGCTCAGAAGTGGACAGTGAGAATCCCCATGCTCTTTCGATCACAGCATGACTTTTTTCTATTTAAATTTGAAACCTTAATTACTTATACTCTTTCATTCAATCAACAAATTTTTATATGCAATTACTGTGTGTTGGTCTTCTGCTACTGTTGGGAATATGGAATTGAACAACAACAAAAACAAGTATACAGAACAAGAGAAGGGAATTCAACAAGTAAATCAACATACAAACAAGAGAATGTCTAGACAGGAAGACCAACAAGTGCAAAGGCCAGAAGCAGTGAGGAGTTTGGTATGCGTCTAGAACAAAAGGAGACAAGCCTACCGAGAACACAGTCAGCCAAAGAGTGCGTGCTCAGTGATGATACTTGATGGAGGGAATTTTCCATCTGTCCCCAACCACCTGTTTTTCACACATCTGTCAGAATGATCTAAAAACCTCATCTCTTACCTGGATTATTGCAGGAGAGATAAATTCCCTGTTCACAATAAATATTGGACACAAAGCTAACAAGACATACTGGCTTGGACATGGGGAACAAAGGAAAGGGAACAGTAACAAATAGATTTTTGGTCTAAGACAGTGAGTAAGGGTGGTGACATTTACTGACATGGACAAGACAGAGAGAATGGATCAGAGGGAGCCCTGCCCATGGATATTTATTAACTGCCTATTAACTTTGGAACATCCATCAGACATCTAAATGTAACAACACGGTGAAGTAGCAGTTCAATACACAATCTGTACCACAGCTCAGGGAGAAAAGCAGGGCTGGTGTATAAATTTGCATGTCATGAGCAAGAAAAGCAGGGCTGACATGAAGCAAAGGGCCCAAAAGCAGTCACCTGACATGCAGAGAAGAGGCAGTTTGGTAATTAGAATGTCCTATACCATATGAGAGTCAAAGTGTCCAATTTCATTTAAAAAAAAAGACAAAGTATGGTTTTAAGAAAAACTTACAGATAGAGGTCTAATCTCAAATCCAATAAGGCCCATGAAATGAACACCCTGTGAATTCCCTGGGTGACGTAGCAATGCTGGGGTAAGAAGTGAATTCATCTTCTCTCACTCCCCTCAACTGCCACGGTGGGTGCTCTTACTTGCCCTTTCTGGGTTTGAAGGGAAGGAAGGAGGACACAGAGGTAAGGAGCCCAGGAAAGGGTTTACATGACTGGCCCTGTTGAAAGGTGGATTTGTGCTCTCTGGCTCAGTTGGCGTTTAAAACTTACCTCCTCTGTGGGACATTTTCATGGGTTCCTTAGCGATTCACAATGCTTGTGGCCTCTTACCTGCATGTCCCTGACCAGATGAAGGTTCTCTATTCTAACAGTTCCTTAATCTTTCCTTAGGCCATCTCCAGTTTCGTCCGGGTTGAAGCCTTTTCAGGCCTCTAAAGATGACCATATTAGGTCAAATCATCAGTGATCCCAAAGCAGTCTTTTCTCTCTTATGACATCCAGCAAGTTCACAGAAAACTCTCCTCTCTCTGGGAATACAGTGAGACCTTCAGCAGCAGCAACTTTTCTTCACTCAGTTTTCTGAACGATCAAGGTCTTCCTTTTAAGTTTTTCAGGACAAGATTGCACGTCTGGGTTCACTCAGACATGCGGTATGCACTCCATGTGGTATCTTGGAAGGTCTTCTCACACACCTGAGATGAGAGGCAGCAGAGCAAGGGAGAAGACTCATCTCTCACATGGGCTATTCTCTTCAAAGAAATCTTCACATCCTCCTATTTCTTCTGACCTTCTTATACTCATAATGTGAGTGCAGAATTTAAGGGTCATGGAACCACTTTTCTAAAACTCCTTTGGAAATTCTACACATGGTTTAGCACCTACTCTGTGGTACAGCATCTATTTTGTTGTGGGACTCAGCTAAAATTGCAAGGTTAAATCTTATTGCAGAATTCTTTTAAAAAACGAACAGAACAGCCTAAGCAAGCTCACATGTTGATGTGAATAATTAAGAAGGAAAATAATACAAAATGAGCCAAGAAAGAAAGGAGTAATTGCTGGCATTCCTGGCATAGGAGAAGAGATGGAATCAAGAGTGCGGGAAAAGGGATGTGATTTAGGTGCATGTCTAATCTAACAGTGATCAATGTTTTCAGTGGAAATTTATAAAAATTTAAACATATAAGTTTATCTAATTTTTATATTTATGAAGCAAATACTGATGCTTGTGTCCATATAAACTAGTTATCAGTAATATATTTTACCATCAGTGTAAACAACACTAAAATAATGTTTCCAAAAATTTAAAAATATAACGTAAGCACTTAAATTAATGTTTTAAACAATTTTATAATGCTTTCTTTTGCTAAGTATTTAAAAGCTTCAAAAAAAATCTATCAAGTCATGTCAGAAAAACCGAACTGCTACAGACCAATTCCTTACCTGAAATTTTAATATTAAAAAAACTGGAAAATATCAGGGTTTTTCATATTTTTGGTGAAAAAGATCTAACCTAAACTGAAAACAGGCCATTTATAGTCTCTGTTTCTCTCACTTATTGTGAACATTCATATGTTTGCAGGGAAAATAATCTGTTTGATCCAGAGGTTTGCCCATGACCTGGCTGAATGCACTGCATAAATGTGGAGTCTGGGCACAATATCACCTTTCTAAAATTGAAGGGTAGGTGGAATCTGAATTCTTAAGGATTTTTGGCCTCAAGAGTATTGGATGGTAGATTGTGAATGTCCAGTATAACATACAATGTAATATTTTTGTGAATTTAAGAAAACAGCATTTAAGGAAATCCAGATTTAGGAAATTCAGCGTAAAGCAGAAGCCCTGACTTGGAGCAACAGTGCAAAGATCTTTTTGGGACCTGGTCTTACCTATGCCACCCGCAGCATGCGAAGACTCCGAGGAGCAAATTAAAGCAAGATATAGTGCCCTCTCTCCAAGAAAGCTGGGCTTTGCTGCTGGCTTCCTCATTTCATCCAGCTTACGGCATTAAGCATGTTAATGGCCAGGACACTTTCGGAAGCCATTTGACCAACCCAGTCTTCGGATTCCTGGTGTTCGGGCAAAACTGCACAGTAACTCTGTTAGAGTTATTTGGAATATGCATTGCAAATACAGAGGAATCTACATTTAAACTATCTCTAGATATCATATCTTAAAATCATTTTTAAAAAAAGGTTAAACTTTATGGTGCAAAATCCTATCTTCACGGAATTTTGGCTGACCATTCAAAATACGTTTTGATACCACAAATCCATTTTAATCTTTGAAAAGTTCTACACTTGACCAAAAAGGTTTTCAAGAGCAATGGTGCTGAAACTTGTTGTGTGGCCAACCATTGTGTTTGCAGTCCTGCATCACTCACTGGCTTATCACCTAAGAAAAATAATGCATTCTATAGCCTGCGAATCATGACCACACAAATGTCTGATATCTTTCGTGTTAAATCTGACTCACAATTAAAGAGAGTAAACACAGACATGTGTAAATACGAGATAATATTTTTCAACCCAAGATGTTCAAACAAAACCCTTTTAAAACCTTTTAAGGACAAATAACCTATTAAAGGACCTGAAAAATGTACACATTGCAACTCAGCATTGCTTTACTCATTCCTCTGGAAGCCTGACAATGGTGTAAACAGGATTTTTTTTTAAATGTTCAATAATAAAAATAAATGTGGTAGTTTTACTTAGGAATTGATAAAATTCCTAAATTTTGTTAGAACTCAGGTCAAAGCATCAAGCTTAATAGATGACTAGCACACAAGTGCTCATTATATCCCCCCAAACCAAGGTCACAGAGAGAGCTTTCTGGGAGAGCATTCCACTGATGCCCATATCTCTACAGCGTCCAAAAATATTATTATAAGGTGCTTGATAGTCATTTAGGTTTCTCAACTTTCTTTTCTGCATGAATGTCTAGAATTATCATTATAAAGAAAAAGGAGAAGATGAAAGAGAAGGAGATCATTATGAAGAAAGTAAATGGCCCATAAAACTCTCCCACTCACATGTCCTGATCAACCGACGTAAACAGTAATGACTGCTTTATCCTGAGACGCTGGTATTTTTTTTTTCTTTTTGTTTCCCTCATCTCAAGCTGCATTTTTCTTGGCTATGTTGTTGTTTAGTCTGCATTTTAGACTAAACAACCTTATAGACTCTACACCTTCCTGCGAGTAAGCATTTCATCCTGTTTGTTTTTTTTTAATTTCTGGTATTCAGAACAAATAAAAGTAATTATCCAAGGAGGCTTAGGAAGTGATTTCCTAAATACCCTTGCCATATTTGTTTAAACAAAAACTAAGAGTTTGTAAAATGAGAAAATGTATAGTTGCCACTGAGTTTTAGACTTTCAAATTCTAATTTACTTAAAAAAATGTGCAAAATGACCAAATGTACTAGAGTAACATGAAGACCAACAGAAGCTATTGTTCAGAGACTTATTTTTTTCTAAAAGATAAAATTTCCTTTTCTAGCTTCCCTTCCACTGTTTTGACAAAATAATAATATGATTTAAGAACATAAAGCTTACAACTCAATTGTAGAAATTTCTATTTTCATAAATTTGATCTTAGAGGGAGCTGCCCAAGTTTACACTGGATATGACTGTGCCTCTCAGATCAGAGACATATTTGTTTTAATTTCGCAAATTTTTAAGTGGGAAATTGAATTTCAGTCAAGCTCACTAATTTTGGCTTCCAGTATACTGTCCTCTCATAACTAATAATATTTTTAAAATAAAAGGCAGAACCAATAGAAGTAATGAAAATATCTATGTAATGGTGATGCCCTTTTTCTTGTTAACACGACTGAAAAGAAACCTGAGGCTATCAGGAGGTACCAACCATACTGTTTTCCAGTTCCCAGGTGGGAATGGTAAGCAACCTTTCTCATATCCTTTCTTCTTTTCCTCAGACTATAATACCTTCCGATTCTTTTTAGGAGTGTGTCTAATTCATTTTTCCAGCTAAACAAGACTTGCTCTGAGTCATTTCCCATTTCCTCTCTTGCTGTGAGCAGAGACACATCCCTGCAGAAACACGTTGGTCCCGGTGATTATCTCCTTGGCCAGAGAATGCACAGGTCCAGTTCTGTGCGGCCGGGAGGACACTTGCCCCTGCCAGAAACAAGCCTTAATAGAGTGGGAATAAACAAACCAGGGATGTAACTCCCTAACAAAGAGAGTAACTCCCAAGCTTCAAAGCCCCTAAAAAACAAACGCAGCATTAGTGAGACAGTGTTATTAGAAACTTTTAAAAAGACTTTTTGATGACATTTCATAAAATAGAAGCCAAGCCTAACACCCTTTGTCTACTGTTTTAAGGATTTATTATTGAAATTAAAAACAAAAATAAGAGAAAAAAAGGTCTGTTCTTTATTAAGAAAATAATTTAGAGTACATCCATTTCCTGACCTATTCTTTACGCTTCTGTTAAGGGCATTATTTTCTACGTAGCATATTGGCCACTTCGATGCTCAAGTTTTGCTCAAAAGAAAACATACACCCACACTTCATCTTTTCAAATTCATACTAATTGCAAATTATATTATTTTGATTATTTTCCCAAGCCATTTTTGAAAAGTCTTTTTAATATGTTCTCAGGCCAGTGAAACCTACCCACAGCTCGGAGTTATACTACTCCCTTCCCTAAAACACTCTCATAATTGCAACCATGACAGTGCTGTAGTTTCCAATTTTCTTTTCTTTTCCTTTTTGTGCTTAATTTTTGAAATCTGTCAGTGAATTGACTGACATGGATGGGAAAAAAATATGAATAAGTCAAGCAATTATTTAACACACTTGAAATAATGTGATTTTTGTCTCGTTATGAATTTTTTTAAGGTACATTCCGTTCAGAAGTGAAAAAGTACACAGGGTGGAGCAAAAGTAGGTTTACAGTTGTTTATATAGAAAATAACACAATAATTAATAAATAGTAAAACAAGAATAAACTGTTTCACACCCTCCCAGCTATAAACCTACTTTTGCAGTACATTGTATGTATTGTCAAAAGAAATCAGGAGGGCACACACGGGAGGGGCTGGCTCTCAGTTTTAATATTTTACAGTATCATTCCATCACAGAAAATAGAAGCAAGAGGCACCGATATGAAAAGCACCATGTGGTCATTTCAAACTTCACACATATAAAGAAAACAAACCAGTAACCCAATGTGCACAGATACCTCACTGTCTTACATGGAGTAATACATGTATTGCCCTGAAACAGAGTTCAACCCTACATATATATTCTGAAGAACATGCAGGTGGGACCTAGAAGTAGCTTGCAACAGCTAAAGCTTCTCCATTAATAAATATCTCCTCATCCATCCTTCCAATTTAAAAAAAAACAACCCACAGAAACATAAAATAAAAGCAGAAGTTGTTTGTGTGTTTTGCAAACAAAGCGTCCAGAAATGGCTGCTAACTCTCCTTTCCAACTGCATTTCCAATTATCACTCACAATGGTGACGGATTTTAGAGCCATTCACAAAGATCCCAATTCTCTTTCCAGTCCTGTGGGTGGGATGTACTTCCTGCCTAACTGGCTGAAGTAGGTTCTGTCATATGACTTGCTTTGGCCAATGAAGAGTGAGCACAAAGGAAATGTGTCACTTCTCAGGAGCAGTTTTAAGATCTACATTCTCTTTTCCCTGGGAAGTTCATTTCCAGATAGAGCTGCCATGGGCCATGACTCCTGAGTGACAACCATGAACAGGTACCTCCCCCTGTCAATCACAGTGAATGTGTAGCCTGCAGGAGAAACTCACTTGTGTGGTGTTAAACCACTGAGATTTGGAGATTTTTTTTTAATGCAACCTAACTTAGTGTCCTCTAACAGGCCTTCTCACAGAGTAACATGAGCACCCTACAGGGGACAGTAAAGTTAGGAATGTATATTCAAAATAGCATTAATCAGTGCCCTTAAAAATCTCTAAAAGGCCACTTGATCTTTCATTTTAAAATTCAAGACTTGTGTGTTTTAAAAGATGGCGCTGCCTTCCATTAGAAACAATAGCTATTTTTAAAATTATAGTAAGGTCTTTAGTAGTCACAGAGGTTTAAAATAGTTAATAGTAAGAACAGTAACAGTTACATTTACATAGTACCCTAAAACAGTTTAAAATCATGTTTCACGTTAATTTTATTTTGACTGAGGGAGGTCTGGTTAGAAGTTCCTCAGTTTTATCATCCATGTTGCATAGGGAATATGACAATTCCTAAGTTAACACTAATCAAAATGTACTTGGAAAAATAACAGCAGAGTAAGTGAAAGTGTTAACTTTAAATGACTTTAAAGGGAAATTAAATGCTATCTCTATCAAAGAGAAAAAATGGTTTTATTCTAGATGCTCAAATGCATTACCTGTGAACAAGAAACAGCTGTGTGTAAAACTACTTGTCAGAATCCTAGAAATGACTCAGAGAAATCATTTGGAAGTTAAAGAGCATTAATTCAAGACCTCAGTGTGAAGTCAAGAGCGATGGCAGCATGCAGGTCCCCACTGCCTGGTGTGGCTTCAGCAGGCCTCCCAGGGAAGTACAGCCACAAAGAAAGTCACCAAGCGCTATCTCCAACGAATCACTAGCTATGACTGTGTCCTGATGTGACACCAAGCATTCTACAAAGCTGGACAAATGACCGTTCTCAGATGGTTCCAGGCAAAGTCATTAAGGGAGAAATGTGTGAAGGAAATACTAGGGCTCAGAGGAAAGAATCATATTCTCGTTTGGCAAATAACGGTCCTATGTAAACATGTGTGTGTACACTGTCTACACAATAGATGATTATTTGACAAGTATTTATGGAGAGCTTGTTGTGTAAAAGTTCACGGCACAGGCAACACAAAGTATTTGAAAAACACCGCGATCTCCCAAACTTTACAGTCTGTGCCATGCCGAGAATTGTAAGTCTCAAAGGCATAATGCATCTTCCCTAGAGTACTTTGCACCCAGCCCATGCTTGGATTATTGTAAAGACTTAGTAAATACTTCATTCAATGAATAAACAATAGCTGAGAATGAATCTCTTAAGTTTATTGTTTTAAACATAAACTCCAATTTCTGAAAGCTTGCCATTCTTCCTCTGGGTTATTTACAAAGCGCCTGCAATATAGGTTCTCTTCACCCCACAGTATGATGAATTTGTTACAGAAATATTCTGACAACTTTATAATGAAAACGATACTGCAATTTTAACCATTAACCATTACCTTATATAATAGAAGAGTAAATTGTTGAGTTTACTCAACGGTCGAGAAGGAAAGAAGAGTTAAGGGGATCGTAATTCTAAGCAAGAACATTGAAATAACACACCCTATGAGATTTTTGAGTCAGCTCATTTTTATTGTTAATGTGAAAGCGTGATCACAAATATTCAGTCATTTAGTCTTTAATCTGTACAATCTTTCTATACATAAAAACACAATAGGGATAGTAACACTTATCAAGTCTCAGCCATATGGCAGATGACTGGTGTAGGTATGTAAGCATGTATATTTGTGTATTTTTCTGCCGTTTATTCCTCACACAAGTCTTATGAAAAATAAAGCATATGATCAGGATGCTTTAGGTTGCAGACAACCAACAAGCAAAACCTATTCAAACTGGCATAAAAATTGACAACCTCACATACCAAGGAGGCTTCATTGCTTAATTCACTTGTTCATCAATGTTCTCAAAAACCTAGACTCCTTTCAAATTTTCTTTGAGCCATGCTCAGTATATAAGCTTTGTCTTCATCATTTCAGAGGCCACTCCTGTTGTCTGCTGTTCCAGCAAAGCACAAAAACTTTCAGTGGGGAAAGAGGAGAGATGTCTCTTCCTGTGTGTCTCTGGTCAGCAAGAAAATTTCTCCCAGAAACCCTGCAGTTTCGTGTCCCTCCCTCCATGTCTCATCAGCTGCACTGGGTCACATGCCCATCCCTAAACCTCTCACTGGCAAAGTGACTGACTTCTAACAGGGGTGCAAGTTCTCCTTTCAGAGTACATGGACACCTAGGGAACAGTGAACTCAGATCCCTCAGAGTCAGAAGTTAGCCAACAAAGTACAAGGTGGACATGAGGGTAAAAAACCAAGTGTCTTTCTCATGCACAGACAGCCTTATCATTCATTCACAAATTCCTTATTTTCAAAGTTTCCTATGCATTGACACTTATTTTATACCCCGAAGTCAACACTCACGGCACTTTGCGGTTAGTCACAGGCATGCAGCGTAGTGAAATTTTTGAGTCGCCCGTGTAAGCACATCCCTCACTGAAGTCAAACAAGGTGATGCTCTGCTTCCTCATTTTAGCTCTTACACTATAATCAAGCGCCCTTTTCCCAGGCTATTTAGTGTAACATTTTTTGTATTGTGTGCTTTTTGTCGGCGATTTCACTATTAAAGATAGCCCCTCGGATAGTACTGAAATGCCGTCTAGTGTCTAGTGCAGCAAGGTTGGGATGCGCCTTTTAAAGAAAACAGAACTGCTTCATAAGCTTCACTGAGACCTGAGTTATAATGCCTTTGGCCATGAATTCAATGTTATACATAATCTATATGTAATAATATATATTAAGGTGGCATTAAACAGGAGTATGTATAGAACAATGCTATATATTAATCTGTTGATGAAAATATTGTGAACAGAGGCTCACCAGACCCTAACCCTCTACTTCCCTCCAGGAACAACGGTTCAGTATTCACTAATTCAGCGTGCACAACAGCTTCACAAACATAAGTGCCGCAGATAATGAAAACTGACTGTGTAATGAAACAAGGATGTAACTAGGTCAAGCCCCACAGCTATAAGTAGCAGGCTAGGCCTCCAATCCAAATCCTACCAACACTGTTGAGGACTTTGGATTTAGTATCGTGAGAGCAGTGGGAAGACACTGAATGGTTACAAGTAGGGAAAAATGTGAACAGATGAGCATTTCTGGAACATCGGTCTGGATACAATATGAAGAACAGACTAGAACGATGGAAGATTGAATTTAGAAAGACCAGGTAAGAGGGCTATTACAGTAATCCAAGCAAGAAGTGATGACGAGGGGTGAGAGTATAGCAGGAAGCCATGGACCAGGGTAAAAATTGTCTTCTTCTGAGCCACAAAAAACAAAACCCCACAGCGATGTAAAGTTTGTTCATCAAGAAAGGATATAAAAGTTCTATAGGAAAAAAACAACAGTGAAGTCTGAGGGGAAAATGGGTGCAGGACAGAGAAAAAAGAGGAAGGAATAATACAACTTAAAATATGGCTAGGTATCAGGTAGGCATGGCCTAATTTAGATTCTCATCTGCAAATCTTAGCAAGAACCTAGGTCACAAACTCTATTAATATTAGAACATTAAATTTTAATAAGTGGAAGATGGAATTCGTAAGTTTTCTCAGTTGCAGCCAATAGGGAATTGACCAGTTGTTTGTGACTTCACACATCTCTTAGTTGAAACAGAGCTATAAATACAGAGTTGAGCATTGGGATACATCACGTAAATGTGTGGCGCTCCCAAGAGGACTTTCTGTCCCTAAAGTAATGGTCGAATTAAAACTAAGTTATAAACATGAGAGTCCATTGACATCAATGGATAAATCTTCAGGACAGGAAATCAAAAAGGAAACAACGGCCTTAAATGACCCACTAGACCAAATAAATTTAATAGATATCCTCATGACATTTCAATCCAAAGCTGCAGAATACACATTTTTTTTCTAGTGCACATGAAACATTTTCCGGGATAGACTGCATGTTAGGACACAAAACATACCATTATGGTATGAAACTGAGAATCAACCACAGGGGAAAAAGAACAAAAAACACACAAAGACATAGATGCTAAATAATGTTACTGAACAATGAATGGGTCAACAGTGAGATTAAGCAAAAAATCAAAACATACCTTGAAATAAATAAAAATGAGAACATGACAATCCCAGATCTGTAGGACACAGAGATAGCAGTCCTAAGAGGGAAATTCATAGTATTATAAGCCCACCTCAAGAAACAAGAAAAACCTCAAACAATCTAACTTCACACTTAAAGGAACTAGAAAAAAACAACAAACAAAAATCCAAAGTGAGTAGAGGGAAGTAATAAAGATCAGACCAGGAGTAAACAAAATAGAATAAAAAAAATAATGAAACCAACAAAATAGCTCATCAAGAAAAAAAAACAAGCAGAGAATCCAAATAAATAAAATCAGAAATGAAAGAGGAGAAGTAACAACTGACACCAAAAAAATATAAAGGATTATAAGAAAATATTATGAATAACTATATGCCAATAAATTGGACAATCTGGACAAAATGGATAAATTCCTAGAAACATCCAATCTTCCAAAATAGAATCAGGAAGAATCAGAAAATCAGAATAGACTGATTACAACTATGAACTTGAAGTAATAGTCATAAAAACTCTCAACAAATAAGAGTCCTGGGCTGGATGGCTTCACAGGTAAATTCTACAAAACATTCAAAGAAGAACTAACACCTCTTCTTCCCAAGCTATTCCAAGAATTTAAGAGAAGGGAAGTCTCCCAAGCTTATTTTATGAGGCCAGCATTATACTAATTCCAAAACTACATAAAGACACTAAAAAGAAAGAAAATTATAGGCCAATATTCATGATGAACATAAAATCCTCAACAAAATATTAGCAAACCTGACCTAACAATACATTAAAAAGATCATACACCATTATCAAGTGGAATTTATTTCTGGGATGCAAGGTTGTTATTACATCTGCAAAACAATAAACATGATACACTATATAAATAAAATGAAGGGTAAAAATCACATGATCACATCAAAAGATGCAGAAAAAGCATTTGACAAAATCTAGCACCCATTTATGGTAAAAACTCTCAGCAGAGTGGGAACAGAAAAACATACCTCCACATAATAAAAGACATATATGAGAAACCCACAGCCAATATCATAAGTAACGGGTGGAAACTAAAAGCATTTCCCTTAAGATCGGGAACAAGACAGTGATGTCTGTTTTCACCATTTATTCAGCATAGTACTGAAGTCCTAGCCACACCAATCAGACAAGAAGAAAAAAATCAAAGGCATCCAAACTGGAAAAGGAGTAAAATTCATTTGCAGATGACCTGATACTATATAGAGAGAATCTTAAAGATTCTACCAAAAGACTACCACCACTGAAAAGTGAATTCAGTAAAGTAGCAGGATGCAAAGTAAACATCCCCAAGTCAGTTGCATTTCCATACCAATAATGAACTATCAGAAGTGGAAACTAAGAAAACAATCCCATTTACAATTCCATCAAAATAAATAAAACACCTAAGAATAAATTTAACCAAGGATGTAAAAGACCAGTATTCAGAAAATTGTAAGACACTGAAGAAATAAATTAAAGATGATATCAATAACTGAAAGCATATATTGTGTTCATGGATAGGAAAAATTAACATCATTAAAATGTCCATGCTATCCAAAGCAATCTATAGATTCAGTGCAATTCCTATCAAAATACCAATGGCATATTTCACAAAACAGGAACAAATATTCCAAAAATTTATATGGAACCACAAAAGAACCCAAACAGCCATAGTAGCTTGAGAAAGAAAAATAAAGCATTTCTTTTCAGGTATCATGCTACCTGATCTTGAACTATACTACAGGACCATAGTAATCAAAACAGCATGGTACTGGCATAAAAGCAGACATATAGATTAATGGAACAGAACAGAAAGCCCTGATATAAACCCACTCCTTTATGGTCAATTAATATTTGACAAAGAAAGCAAAAACATGCAATGAGGTAGAGGATGGTGTTAGGAAAATTGGACAGATATATGCAAAATAGGAAACTTGACCACCTTCTTACACCATGCACAAGAAAAAACTCAAAATGAATTAAAAACTTAAATGTTAGACGCAAAACAATAAAAATCCTAGAAGAATACATAAGCAGTAAAATCCTGTACATTTCTCATAACAATATTTTACCTTTCTTAAAAAATATATTTTATTGATTATGCTATTACAGGTGACCCAATTTTTCCCCCTTTGTCACCCTCCACTCGATACCCCCCATTTCCTCTGGCAATCCCCACCTTAGTTCATATCCATGGGTCATGCATACAGTACTTTGGCTACTCCATTTCCTGTACTATTCTTAACATGCCCCTGTCTATTCTGTACCTACAAATTTGTACTTCTTAATCCCTGCACCTTTTCCCCTATTCTTCTCCTCCCCCCCACAACTGATAACCTTCCAAATAATCCCCATATCTATGATTCTGTTTCTGTTCCGCTTCCTTGCTTAGTTTGTTTTTTTAGATTCAATTGTTGATAGTTGTGAATTTACTGCCATTTTCATTTTCACAATTTTGATCTTCTTTTTCTTAAATAAGTCCCTTTCACATTTCATACAAGGGCTTGGTGATGGTGAACTCCTTTAGCTTCACCTTGTCTGGGAAACACTTTATCTTCCCTTCAAGTATAAATGATAGCTTTGCTGGATAGAGTTATCTAGGTTGTAGGTCCTTGCTTTCCATCATTTTGAATACTTCCTGCCAGTCCCTTCTCATCTGCAAAGTTTCTTTTGAGAAATTAGCTGACAGTCTTATGAGAACTCCTTCATTGGTAACTGTCAGTTTTTCTCTTGCTGCTTTTAAGATTCTCTCTTTCTCTTTAACCTTTGGCATTTTAATTACAATGTGTCTTGGTGTGGTCCTCTTTGGGTCCATCATTTTTTTGCAAGATCTGGAATCAACCCAAGTACCTATTCCTAGATGAGGGGATAAAAAAGCTGTGGTACGTTTACCCAGTGGAATACTACTTAGGTGTAAAAAGAATGAACTCTTACCTTTTGTGACAGCATAGATGGACCTGGAGAGTATTAGGCTAAGTGAAATGCCAGTCAGAGGAAGACAAGTTCTATATTATTTCAATCATATGTATAATCTAATGAATAAAATAAACTAACGAATGGTATTTCATTGTGTAAATGTACTACAGCTTCTTTATCCCCTCATCTACTGATGGGCACTTGGGTTTCTTCCAGATCTTGGTTGTTGGAAACAACACTGCAATGTACATAGGGGTGCCTATATCCTTTCAAATCAGTGTTTCAGTTTTCTTCAGACATATTCCCAAGAGGTGATTGTTGGATCATAATGCAGTTCTATTTTTATTTTTTTTAGGAAATTCCTCAGCCATAAAAAAGAAGAAACTCTTGCCTTTTTCAATAACATGGATGGACCTAGAGAGCATTATGCTCAGTGAAATAAGCAAGTCAAAGGAAGACAAATACCATATGATCTCACTTATATGTGGAATCTAATAAACAAAATAAACAAAGAAACAAAATAGAACCAGACTCATAAAGAACAAAATGACAGTACTCAGAGAGCAGGGGATTAGGACCTGGGTGAAAAGGTGAAGGGGTAAGGCAAAAAAAAAAAAGAAAAAAACCCTCATAGACACAGGACTTCATCAAAACAAGAAGCTTCTGCATGGCTAAAGAAAACATCAGCAAAATGAAAAGGGAACCAACCATATGGGAAAATATATTTGCCAATGATTCCTCAGACAAGGGTTTGATACCCAAAATATATAAAGAACACACACGACTTCACTCCAGAAAGACAAACAATCCAATTAAACAATGGGCCAAGGACCTGAACAGACACTTCTTCAAGGAGGACATACACAGTGCCTAAAGACACATGAAAGGGTGCTCAGCATCACTAGCCATCAGAGAGATGTAAATTAAAACCACAAAGAGATACCACTTCACACCAGCCAGAATGGCCATCATAAGCAAATCAACAAACCAGTGCTGATCAGTTTGTGGAGAAAAGGAAACCCTAGTACACTGTTGGTGGAAATGCGGACTGGTACACCACTGTGGAAAACAGTTTGGAATTTCCTCAAAAAACTAAAAATGGAACTGTCATTTGACCCAGCAATTCCACTGCTGGGATTATACCCTAAGAATCCTGAAACACCAGTTCGAAAGAACCTACACACTCCAATGCTCATAGCAGCACAATTTACAATAGCCAAGAACTGGAAGCAACCTAAGTGCTCAACAGTAAACAAGTAGATCAAAAAACGACGGTACATTTACACAATGGAATACTATGCAGCAGAAAGAAAGAAAGAGCAACTACCCTTCGTGACAGCATGGATGGAACTGGAGAGCATTATGCTGAGTGAAATAAGCCAGGCTGTAAAAGGCAGATACCATATGATCTCACCTGTGGGTGGAACCTAATCAACAAAATAAACAAGCAAGCAAAATATAACCAGCAACACTGAAATGAAAACAATCCTGGCAGAGGGGAAGAGGAAGTGGGATAACAGGGGAAAAGGAGGGAAAGGGTCATCAAGGAACATGCATAAAGAACCCATCAATAAAGCCAAATGGGAGAAGAATTGAGGGTGGGAAGTGGGGATGGATGGGGCTGGGGAAAGTGGTGGCGGGAAAATGTTGACAAAAAAAAATAGGGGGAAGCTAAGAATAGTATAGGAAATTGAGAAGCCAAAGAACTGATATGTACAACCCATAAACAAGAGGCGTGGGGATGATGGGATGGGGTGCAGAGTGGAGGGGATAAAGGGAAGAAAAAAATGGGACAACTGTTATAACATAATCAATAATATATACAAAAAAAAGAAAATTTTTAAAAATTTGTAACTATAACTGCCTAATAAATTTTTATAACTGAGGAAAAAAACCCTCATAGACACAGAAAACATTACGGTGATTACCAGTGAGAAAGAGGCAGGAGTGGGAGGTAGAAGAGAGTTAAGGGAAGTTAAATGATAATGGAAGGAGACTTGACTTAGGGTGGTAAACACACAATACAATATACAGATGATGTATTAATATTATAGAATTACACACCTGAGACCTATATAATTTTATTGACCATATCACTCTAATAAATTCCATTAAAAAGGCATCATAGGATCAGCTGGCAAAATCTGAATACAACCTGTACATTGGATTTATACTAATTGTACTTATATTAATATTGTGATTTTAAAAATTAAAAAATATATATGATAGTCCTATCTATTATCAACAATTAAATTTTCCAGATTAGTATTTAAAGTAAAAATATATCCCAAACCCCAAAACCCTCCAGAACTATTGCACATTTGAATGCGGGTAAGTTTTAAAAAATTATGATGCTTAATATTTTACTATCATATCTCATTTTAGTTGAAAAATTTTGGTATTTGAAGTCTTGTCAAATCTCCGTGGAATTTTCTGAAAGAAATAAAGAAAAAGGAGAAAAAGAGAAATGTCCATGCTAGAGGATGGTCAACTTTAGAATGTTGGACCATGTTAAATGCTTTTTCTATCAAGTAGCAACATTCAAGTACATTGTCATTCCAGGCTCTTATGACACGGGGACAAGTTTAATACTGCAGTAGACGTCAATTGAATCTGGATACTTCTATCAAATAGTGCTAATAATAATAATTTAAAATTTGGATAAGAAAAATTTCAACATGTACAAAGAACATCCATCATTACCCATTCCAGTCTTTACTTCTGAAAGTTTTAAGTTTATGATGAGATGTATTTCCCCATTTTCTAAACAGAACGCATAGAAATGTTAGGTACAACTGGAAGAACCTTTAACCCATGAGGACCGCATTCAGCATTGTATAAGCTGAGACCCAGTAATGATAATGACTTTGTTTACTTACATTTTTTCAGCTCTTACCAAATTACAGAGTTTTATACCGACACACTCAGGCTCCACCGATCACTGTACACCGTAAGTTGCTCGAATATAACTTTAAGCCGGTTGTGAAATCTAAATCTTACTTTTCCCCACTCGTAGAGAAATTATTCATGTGTCAAGGAAAGTAAGTGCTATAATTTGATTTCAAATAAATGAGGCAGTAAATATAAGAGCTGTATGAATTATAAATGTAAAAATTACCTTGAAATGATCCCAAAGATATTTTAAGAAAAAAGAAAGGGTCCCATTTAGGATGAGGCAGGGAGTTTATAGAAGCGTCACAGTATGGAAATAATATGCCATGGGGCTCAAAAGAAATTATGCTAAACTTTAGTAATGGAATAAGAAAAGAAGAAACAATGCAAAAACGTTGATGACCAGACTACCATGATTAATAAAATATATTCTTATTCCTGAAGGCCAATTAATTGACATAGTAATAATTATTTTAAAAGATGGTAACAATGCAATGAAGGAAGGGAATATTTTCCATGAGTACTTTCAATAGACAGCTGGTATGTGACATGAGGTAAGAATTCCACAGCAACTTTATAAAGTAAAAGGAATATGAAACAAAACACCTTTCATTCTGACACGTAAATTTATCTGTAATTCAGATGAAACTCAGATTTCCCAGAAAATGCAGGTCAATGTTAAACTATAACTATGCCTCCTTCACAGTGTCCTGAAATTATATCTAAACTTAATTAGAAAGTCTGGAAAAAGAAGTTTCTATGGAATAATGAAACCCTTCCTCCCTGGTCTGCTCCCTCCAATGGGATTTACCCCAAGAACAAATCAGACCGCGCTCCTGGCTAGCACAAGCACAACGCGCATTGAATAGAATTCTTTCAGCTTTAAAATGGCATGTATTGGATGTCAAGATAACCTCTCTTTAACAGCACAGTTTGGCATGCATTTGTTTTTTAATTTAAAATGAGTTAAAATTAATTTTGTCTTAAAATTTTCATGCCACTTTCCGGAATGATTGCAGCTACCCCGGAGGGCGATGAAACTGGAGTTGGGAATCACAGCTTTAGTCTTTAGAGAGAAAGAAGCAATCTCCATAATTTCAAAATCATTTCATTAGTGGGTATATATGGTCTGAATTTCCAAATCTAGGGAGATGGCCATATGCTCCCTCCCCTCTGACAGTAATAGTGGCAAATTGCCACTACCTGACACAGAAAGAATTGGAGACGTATAGTAACCAGGAATTATAAACATGAATAAAAGGGTACTTCGTTAGGCATATTACTTAATATGAATATATGGTCTCTGTGTTAATTGCAAAGCTTTTTTTCCCCCTAAAGTTATAGAGGGATGAATCCTATCTCGGAGTTACCAACAGGTCAGTCAGAAGCTGAGTGTAATCAGGAGGAAATAACAGAGAAGGAAAAACACATTGCAAAATAGGCACTGGAAAATACCAGAAAGAGTTGCTCCACAGTACAGCAGCATTACCTGTGATTTTTATTTTGTGGGTTGTTAATAGAACATCAGGTTCCAGTGGTGGCTATATTCACTGGGGACCAGATTCACTCCCCAGGTTCAAATTAACAGCTAGGTCCTACAGATTTCCAGAGAAAGATATACAACGCTGTCAAAATCACAGCATATTGTTAAATCATGCGTTAAAATAAGATCCAGAAGTCACAGTAAAAAGATTTTAAACTGTAATTGTGCAATGGAAATATTATTTCTAAGAAACATTGTTTTCCAAAATAAAATACGCTAGTTATCTTTTTTTTCTTTTATTAAACCATTTTAAAAGCATTCTTGCATGGAATTCGTGGAATTCAAGCAACCTTCACAACTGATCTAGAAGCTGCTGGCATCCCTGGGAGTTCAGAAAAGTAAAATTATATTCTTTTAATTCTTTTATGAAGAAGGACACAGTGAGCAGATAGATTGCATGGGTTACCCCAAGCCACAAGGCAGAAAAGTGGCAGACCCAGGCATCAAACCTCCAAAAACCAATTCTGTCATAGAAAGGGGCTGTCGAGCATCCATGTGGTCTAATGTATGCTTTCATCTTTCAACATGTCTAAAACATGCTTGGCCCAGGCAAACAGAGACCTAACTCATTCTTACATTTGCAAGGTAATAAGCCTACAATTAAAAGGCATACCGTGCCATGGCCTCAGGAAATAACATCTTCCTTCATTGCCGTTACAGAGAGAGACAAAATCATATCAAAGTAAGCTAGACAGTTAAAAGGGAATAGGAAATAAAAGGGAAGTGGCCAAGGGCTGGTGGCGGCTGTCTGAAAGAGACATCAGCAGGATCAAATAACAGAACTTGATTAGTTGATTCTGGAAAGAACAAACTAAAAAAGAAAAAATTATACACACACCGTTCTGCTAAATCTAAATACACATTACCCACACTCAGTTTAGGTTCAGAAGGTGTGATGGCAAACCTCTCACAGGCAGACCAGATTAGCCCCAAACCCCACTGTCTTTGAAGTCAGCGTAGAGAGTCAGTTACATGGCCTAGTTTGAGATGAGCTGAGGGCTCCCATCTCCTCACACCTGGCATGGGGCCTGAAATTTCCTCCAGGATTCAGACTCAAACGCAAATATGTGACAGGGAGGGATTTTAATCTAGATTTACCGAGCAATACAATAGTTTGTCAAGATATCTGGGAAAGAATCGGACGTTGTAAAAAGCACAGACAGAAGAAAGGTAAGGATAGGTCCAAAGAAATGTGGAGCGCCTAGAAAGTGTGAGACCAGCCCCTGGGAGTCTCGGCAAATTGTTCTATTGGGTTGAAGGACTGCCAATTTATGAAGTCAGGAGAGCCAACTGCTAGGTGGTGTAATAATGAATTCTAAAGATCTCAAAGGGCTACAAGGCAACATGTTAAGTAGTTGGTCTCACCATATGCAGTTGGTTACCTTTCTAAAAGCTTTCAAAGAGTTTCCCCTCCCCCTCCACACTCCTTTGGCAAAGCCATTATACATCTGGAGTTGCCAGGCTTATCTCCTACCCTTTTCCTCTACACAGTTTCCCTTCTTTACACACATATACCTACATTCCAGCAGCACTCAATTTTATGAATATACTGTATTTTCTTTTCTCTGGAAATTTTCATCCATAGTGCCCTCTGCCTGGAATTCACGCACAATGACAACAAGAACGACAAAAAAAAAAAAAATGCATCTGGCAGCTCATACTGATCATTCAAGGCTCAACTCAAAGCATTCCTCCAGGAAGCTATCACCCAGGCTGGAGAACGTTCTCCTTTTATAAGTTCCAACTGCTCCATATACAAACAAATCCCAGTTAGGTCTTTATTATACAGAGTACTCCAGAAAACTGAACAAAAACAACCGCAGACCAGTTACACTCTAATCGCTATACCAGTTGACATGCGTAGCTCAAAGATGCACAAAGAGAACCCAAGAAGGGTCCTGAAAAAAGCAAGACAGCATAATTCAGATAATCAAGGTAAGATAATTCAGCCATAAAAGCAGAATCCAAATGCTTGCAAAGGATCCATACACAAGTAAGATCTTTTTAAGTGTGCATAGTCTGTTTTCCAAACTCTCAGTCTTGAGTTGTTACAGCAATAAAGTATAGGTAGAGGTAAGTGGGCTTTTAATCATTCACGTACTGGACCTAGTGACAGCAGAAAGACAAATGTGAGGTATGGCCTAAAGTTGGAGAAAATATAAGGCTTTCCATCCACTACATTGTGTAAAAATTTTCTTCCCTAGAAGAGTATATTTATCCCACTATTACTTCAAAAAAGGGAGAAGAGTGTTATTCTGACCTTTGAAATGAAAATATCTACTTGAAGGTGGGATTCTTACTTCAAAATAAATAAACCAAGAGTCAAGAGCAAATAGTAATTCATTTTGAAAATAATTAACTGAAATAGCTGGACTGTCAAAATGACCCTTTCCTCAGGAACAACTCTGAGAAAATATAAAATATTGTAAACTGTTTAATTAGACTTTCGGTTTTCTAGTTGTGTGCTTTTTTTACTTCAATTTATTACACTTGTGTCATGTTAGCCTGTGTTTTCTATACTTCGTGAGTATCCTGTGTAGCTAGGAAAAGACTGCACTTGGAGATTGGTGAATAGATAATGATAACTCATTCATTATCATTGATTCTAACATAGGAAATGATGTATAGGAGGACAGTAGAGTTACAATGACCAGTCTTTTATTTGTCACACAGTGTACCATCATTTAACTAGATTGCTAGTTAGCCTGTTTTCAAAGTATAGAATAGAGAGGTCATGAACTGTAACCAACCATTGAAATAAAACTGTCAGGTGAAGGTGTAATACTACTGATAGTTGAAACGTTGGACATATAAAGTGATATGTCTCTTATTGGGCATTTTTAAAGTATCAATAGAGTCTTCTATGAAATAAAGTATTTTTTCCTCTTGACTGAGAGCAAATGGAACTGTCAATATGTACGAGAATTCAAAGCTCCCTAAAATTTTGTTATGAAAGCCATTGAGGAGAGTGAGCTACAGGATGACCTTCCTCCATTGGAGACTCTGAATATCTCTGTTTTCCCAGTTTCCTGTATCTACAAACACCATCTGAGTTGGAATTAATAGCCCGAGCATAGGCGTGATCTAATCAAAAGTCCTTGGTGCCTAGTCCAGCATTTCAATTTAAGAATTGAAATCCAGTTTCTGCATTTTAAAACTCCAATCCATTCTCTACGGAAATTTTTTACAAAACATCTTGGCACCTGCCCTGCTGAAAATAGAGCCAGCCCTATTTAAGAGAAAGTAACGGCAAATCGGGGATTTGTGTGATGGCAGTAAAATGCAGTTAAGTATGGTCATGCCAGGTTTTAGTCTGGAGACGGGTTTTTTATAGCACATTATAAACTCCTGAAACAGGAGGTTATTAGAGGATCAGTTCCCTAACTGTGTGGTTCTAGCAGGCTCTGCTCCGCTGCACTCTTTATCCTCCTGCCGGGAGCTCTGTCTTCCGAGGTGCAGAGCACATCCATCAGCCCTTTTCAGCTGTTAAGGCGCTTCACTGACTCCAGTGTTCCCTTCATCCTATTCCCTTGCCTCTGCCCCCATGGACCTCAGAGATCTACAGTTCTCTTTGGCCTCTTAACAGGCATAATGGATCACCAGCTGAACCATCATCACGTAGCCCTTCTTGCTAGGAAATTATTTCTCTCCTGCTTCAAATGTTCTTTGCTTTAACTTGGCAAATCTTTTTGCGACTGTTCTTGCTGTGAAGTTGCCTATATGCAAAGTGATCAAACTTGGCCAAAAATGCTGACTTGCCTTTTGAAATCGCCTCTTGAAATTGGCCCTTTGATCTTTCCCAAAAGAAGGCAGATACATATGTGTTCTCCAATGTGAAAATACTTGCTTAAGAAAATTAAGCATTATTATCACAAGGTCTCTATTATGTGTGCCCCTAGTTGATTATTATTCAGCTATTGTATTTGGAAAATGATCATTATTTAGCTTCATACTAGAGTCCTCTCCTGTTGAAAACACTTTCCTAAATACAATATTCTTTCTTGGAAAACAAAAAATCTACTAAATTTTATGAACAACTAGAAAAAATAAAAGGTAGCACAATTCTCAAAAGGAGACAATCTCAAACCCTTGAGATCATTAATAATGTTGCTGAGCTAATGTCCATATCTGTTCCACACTATTTTCATTAGTCAGTGGTGATCTGGCTGGTCCTACACCTCCTAAAAGAGCTAAAGCATTCATGCATGCTCATGGGAGCATCACTGGGTTCATGGCTAGGAGATCTGAATTCCAGTCTCCAATCTGTGTTGATGGATTGAAGGGCTTTGGCAAGTCACCTAAATTCTTTAAGCCTGTTTTCCTATCTGTATTAGTTGCAGGTTGGAGTAGGCCACTACATCCATTCTAAGTCTAACGCACTGTAAGGAATTTTAACCTTGGCCCTCCTTTCTTCATTGCCTGACCGTGTCCTTTCTTTTCCTCACATACTCTGTTTTCTCTTTCTCTCTATGCCTGTTCTTCCCTCCCCAGTTTGCACTGTTTTTATGCCTTCCTTTTAACCCATTATCTTCCTTCTGTTTACTCACAGTCCATCCATTATAAATCAGCCCCCATTCGTTTAGTTACAGAACAGCCCTGAATAGAAAAGTCTCTTAGTTCTCAGACTTGAGGTCCTGTATGCTCCCTAGTCTGTCCCAAGTGAAGGTCTATTTGGTATTAAAATTAACCTACCTTACAGAGTGGCCCCAGAAAATTAAGAAAGATCCAATGATAGAATAAAAATCCCAAAAATACCCTGACCATCCCCTACTCTTGTCCCAATCCAATATTATAAATGGGAAGAATAACAAAGGAATATTTAATCAATTCTTATTGCAAATGTGGAAACAATGTAATTAATATCCAGGAAAAAAATGGTTCTTTCATTTAAGAAAATAGTTTATGTACCTTTTTGGATATACAAGGTTAGTTCCTTTCACTCCCACATTGGAAGAGCTATTTTGAGTTTCTGTCCCTGAATGAGAAGGGGTAAAGGTCCCAGAAATTGAGGAAGAGGGGGTATGTATAGCAGCTAGAGGGAAAAAAAGGCCGTCTCAATACCAATTAATTTTAAGAAGTATTTAGACCTCATGTCCAATGCATCACATTGATTCATTCCTTCACCAACCGCACCTTCTCCTGCTGTATTCTAAGGATGCTGCCCATAGCAGGTTTGCGGTGGTGAAACCTTAGGCAGAAAAAGAGGAGTAGTGTCCAGTACGGAGTGACATAGCAGGAAAGCACAGCCTCAGACCTACAGGGACAGCCAGTGGGAGTCAAGCTGTGGCATTCGCCAGTGAAGGAGGGGTGTGATCCCTCCCAGCATTTGGGCACAGCCACCCTGACCACCTCTGAGAACATACTGGGAAGCTTCAAGGTCCTTCTCTGTGGACTGCACGAAAGATGGAATTACACTACTTGAATAGTAAAGGCAGAATGACCCCTATAGTGTGAGGATGTCAGACCTTCAAGGAGAGAGGCACTGACCCATCCTGAACCCATTTTCACAACCCTCCCAAGCATCTTTCCCCAAAGCCTTGTTTTCTTTTATTTCCACCAAATACGGTTCTCCTGAGCTCCTCAAAAGTGAACGCATTCCCTGGGTAAGACAGTGCCATATCCAGTGACCAAGACAAAGTTTACTAGCCTCTTGCTTGCACATGACCCTCTGCCTACTTTGTTCATCTTTGTAGCACCTCAGCAGGAGAGAGGGTTGGGGAGAAGGCAAGTGAGAGCCCCAGTCTTGCAGAGCAGCTATAAAGAGGATCGGGACTGGTTCCGGGTAAAAAGTAGGCTTTAGGTCCAGGTTACAGTCATAAATTCTTTCCCTCACACCCTCTGAAGATTGCAAATTAGGACAAAGCATTATTTATCTATCTTCTCCATCTTTCTCTCTTCCTTACCTTTTTCTAGCTTTTTATTACTCTTGTTCACACACACACACACACACACAATTATAGTAGAAAAATAATGTAAAATGAGAATGTGAAAATTAATTTTATATGTTGCTTAACGATATTATATACCTTTCTTTATTCTTTTCAAAATAGAAAAAACCTTTGTTTTTTTATTATGTTTTTCAATGCGTACCATTAGCTAATTTTTTAAATGTAAGAATGGATAAAGGAAGAAAAAGGTCATCCTAGATGCTACTAGTCAGATAAAAACACTGTTTACATTTTAGAGCATAATCTTCCCAGTTTTTTCTGAATATAATACTCATTTTTAATGAATATTAGATATACTAATTCATAGTATTTCACTCACTTTTTCAGCTAAAAATATAACACGGATCTCTTTTGATATCAATAGATAGATATCTGTCTTCTCATGGCTAAAGAGTATTCTACTTTATAAATGTACATGAATCCTTTAACTGTATTCTAAGTTTACAAAATATTTAGCAGTTCTTTTCCTAATTTTTTCATTAAAAGTAACACAGCAATGTTCATTGCTGTGTGGTTTAGCTATAGTTTGTTGAACTATTTAATATTGAAAAATTACTAGAAGAAGTTAAGTCTTTCATTCAAAGGACATTTTAAAGAGTTTCTGTATATAATGCCAAATAACTCTTCAGCACAATTAATCTGGCTTTGACCCAGACCAGAATGGTATAAAACACACCCACACACACACATACACACAAACACTGGTTGACCTTGGACATTGTTAATTGCTTTAATTTCTGCTAATTTTGTTGTAATGTAAACTTATTTGATTACTACTGCACATGAGACTAAACATTCTTTCATATGTTAATCAGCCATTTTCATGTGTTATATGAATTTTTTTCTTATATACAAAGACTATTAGCCCTTTCATTTCATTTCTTTTGCAAGTACTTTCCCTCGTGAATACTTGCCTACATCACATTACCATGGAGAGATTTTTTCTTTTTATATATTCCAATCTAGCAGTACTTTTATCTCCCTGCCTTTATTACTTAGAAATGCTTTACAAAGATCAAGATTATAAAAATATCCCCTACATATTCTTTATTCTTTTTCATTTTTTTATATTATAAGAATAAATTCAAAATGGATCAAAGACTTAAATGTTAGACCCAAAACCATAAAAATCCTAGAAGAAAACATAGGCAGTAAAATCTCAGACACTGCTCGTGGAAATTTCTTGTCAGATATGTCTCCCCAGGCAAGGGAAACAAGAAAAAAAATAAACAAATGGGGCTACATCAAATTAAAGGTCTTTGCACAGCAAAAGAAATCATCAACAAAATAAAGAGACAACCCACAGCATAGGAGAACGTATTCACTGATACATTTGAGAAGGTGTTAATATCCAAAATCTACACAGTACTTACAAAACTCAACACCAAAATAACAATCTAATTAAAAAACAGGCAAGGGACATGAATAGACACTTCTCTAAAGAGGACATACAGGTAGCCAAAAGACATGTGAAAAGAAGCTCAGCTTCACTAATCATCAGAGAGATACAAATTAAAACCACAATGACATATCACCTCACACCTGCCAGAATGGCTATCATCAGTAAATCAATAAACAAGTGCTGGCGAGGATGTGGAGAAAGGGGAACCTTTTGCCCTGTTGGTGGGAACGCAGACTGGTGCAGCCACTATGGAAAGCAGTATGGAGATACCTCAAAAAATTAAAAATGGATCTGCCTTTTGACCCAGCAATCTCACTTCTGGAAATATATCTGAAGGAACCCAAAACATTAATTGAAAAGAGTATAAGCATGACTATGTTCATTGCAACATTATTTACAATCACCAAAACAACTATGGGACATTTATACAATGGAATACTGCTCAGTTGTAAAAATAAAGAAAATTTTACCCTTTGCAAGAGTATGGATGGACCTGGAAGACATCATGCTAAGTGAAATAAACCAGTCAGAGAAATCCAAATACTATATGATTTCACTCATATATGTGATCTAATCAACAAACTGCACTAACATGCAAAACAGAGACAGACGCATAGATGGAAAGCAGACGACAGCTAGTGGGTAGCTGTTGGGGGAGGTTGGCAGGTAGAGGGACTGAACAAAAAGAAAAAAGAACTCATGTACATGGACAACAGTGTGCTGATTGCTGAGGGGAGAGTGTATAAAGGACAAATGGTAATGAAAAAATACAATAAAGATAAAATAAATGTTTTTTTAATTTTTTTTAATTTAATGCCTTTGGAACTCATTAGTGTTGAAATGTAATTTTTTTAACCAAATGGTCATCAGATTGTCCCAACAAATTTTTCATCTACCCTTTCCTCTCTTCCGCTGTATTAAAATTCCACTTTTATCACATACCAAAGTATTATACTTAATGTGTGTCTATTTTTGGAACTTCTAGTCTATTGCATTATTCTGTATGTCTTTGTCCCTACACCACACTATTTCAATTACTGCAGTAGTCTATTATATTTTAATACTCAGAAAGCATATCCCCTCTCACTACTCTTTTTTCTCTTTCATTTTGGATATTTTTCTCATATATTTCTTCATCCAAGTTAACTTTAGAATCATTTGCACTTTCAAAAAATACCCAGTGCTGTCTTAAAAAGAAAAAAAAATCATGAAAGTGGAAATCAGATTGAATTGTCTAAAAGAGTAGAGAAAATTTTTGACATAGTAGAAAGAGCCAAAACCTACACTTGAGATTTGATTCCCAACTAAAGCTGTAAATTGGCAAGATTTTTAGCTTCTCTGAACCTCGGCTTTTCATCAGCAAAATGCAGCTAATAAAACCTACTTGTAGTGGACATCTGTCATGCTCTTTGGCCATTTTTCACTGGAACCCCGTTCCTAAATTTGGAGACTTCCTGACCTAAAAATTCTTGTGAGGGGCACTGTGCCCCTACAGAAAGCTAACAATGCCAGGTACTCACTCTACCACCTATTTTAAAGCAAAGCTCAGTTAAGAAGTTCAGATTTAGCCATCGACAAGAAGACACCCCAGGTTTGTATCAGTAGCTGGTGAAACACACAAACGAACAAAAGGGTGCATGAGGAATAATCCCTGGCTATGAAGGCAACCTCGGCAGTTTCTGGAACAGCAGTACCCGTAAGGTCTCTGACCGAAATCCAGGGTAAAGAGCAGCTGTGTCCTCCCCGAGGCTGGCTTTCCAGTTATCCCAGCGATGCCGAGGGCTCTCAATATCCTTTCCTGCTTAAGCCAGGCAGAGTTGGTTTCTGTCGTTCGCAGCTAAAAATCCTGCCTTACGCTAACCCACCCTGGGCTGTTAGAGAAATGGAGTGAGATGAAGCATCCATTCTCAGCATTCTTGGTACATTCCCTTTTGTTTTTGACCCTCTTTCCTACACCCTGATCTGTGCACCAAAACATTGACCCGTAATGAACTGCATCAGCAAGAGCCCTTCTCCTCTGGTTTCCAGTTGGGTTCAGCCAATAGAAAGCCCCAGCGTGAGATGTGACAGAGGAAGGAAAGCTGGGGAAAAGTATTTGTTCCCCAACTCTTCCTGTAAAGGCTTACTGTTCACTGATTATATCCCTCCCCTGAGTTAGAGCTCCTGACAGCCAGTCCCCTCTCTCTGAGTTCCATTTTGCCCCTCAGGCCTAAGGGCCATGAAGGCTTCTAATAATAATTTTATAGCCCTGAGGCAACTCATAATACCTTATGGTTTTTGTACACAATACCGACACATATGTTAGCTGTCCTATTATCCTCCCCAAATTTCATATTTGTAGCATGTTTCTGATTCTTGCTCGGGTCCCAGTGTGCAAGCCAAAGCTCTTAGGGGAGTGCCTAGGCTATAAGACAGCTCCAGAAATTTTCCATGAGTGAAATTATAAAATAGATTTATTTATTCACGCTGCAAGAGGGTCAAGAATGGGATGTGTTGGTCTCACGGACATCTGCGGCCCTCTGCTGTTTTCAAACAAAGGTGAATGGGGATTTTGCCACCTAAGACTCAGAACAGAAGATCTAGAAGCATGTCCCTCAAGCAGAAATTTGTCCAGTTCATTATCCTCAATACACATGAGTGCCGAAGTTCCTCAAGCTTTTGCTCATGCCCAGTCAGGCCCATGGCAGGTGTCAGAGTGCAGACACAGACACGTACGAATGTGGCTACCACCACTCCCTTTCTCATGGCTGCCTGTTCCCTGCCCCTCAGATTTAGGGGGCGTCCATCCTACTGACCAAGAACCTCCCCCCTCCCCTTCCCCTACTTCTACTCACTGCGTCAGGTCTGATTTTAAGTGGATCACAGGTCTTTTATCAAACCGTGTGTGAATTTTTGTGAACTCTTTGGAACAACGAACACTTGCCTTCAACCAGCCCCTCTATATCAACATAACAAATGATAGTAGATGCTACTTGGCTGTCCAGTTTTTTGTATCAATATCTGAGTGTGAAGCGCAATTAGCCATTGAAATAAAATTGGTAATGAATGCTAATTACTTCATTCTATGGTTTGGGGGGTAATGTAGTCCAAAGCTTTCCTCATTACTTTGAGAAATTGAGAGGTGACCCTACAGTGATCTACAAAAATTCTGAAAAGTACTTAATGCGCCAGACGTTAGCTGGAGCTCTGTGTCACTTGATCAGTTCTGCACCCCTTCCATATAAGTTTTCTTGATGCAGAGCCCTGAATACATAAAGAAAAGAGAACGGAGGGAGAAGAGTGGCTTCAATCTGCTTTACTGTCATTTGGATCTTTCGAGTTCTGAATTCTTTTGGCAGCCCTAATATAACAGAAGAACTTTTCCTTCAGTGACTATATAATCCCCATTTTGAAATGTTTTCTCACACATTTGTGTGAATGTCGCCAATGGCTATTTCTCCTAAAATTAATTTTCACCCTCAATAATGATTTGCAAAAGTTTACTGAAGTGCTGATAGCGAACACCGGGAACTGTAACATGGATATCTTTGCCACAGAAGACACGTGCTTTCTCTATGTACTCAAATGTTCAAGAATCGAATGCAAATAGTTTCATTAGTTTCTGAGTGCCGAAAAAATTTGAAATGTCATCCCTTATAATTTATGATAGTCTGTGCAATTATCTGTAATTCCTATCTTTTGCCACAACAAAAGCAAAATGAAATCACTCTGTAAGAACAGAAAATTTTTGACACTGGAGGACGCTGGCTGTTGGAAACACAGAAAAAAACAGAAAACTTTTTTTCTGTTAATCAGGTTCTATACCTGAAGTGAAGCTAGGCTCTGGTTTCAACTCTGCCACTAATTGACCTGGCAAAGTCACTTGTCTTGCTTTGATCTCTGTCATCTGGAAAATGAGTAAGTAAGCCTAAATCATCTCCAGGAGCCCTCCCAGTACCAATATTTTTTTATAACTTCCCATAAAAATCCAGTAAATTTCATCAATGGAAAATTAACTTAGATCCAGTTTAACCTCTCCCATCCTTTAGCAGTAGGCATTTTTTTAGAACTCACTTTATTTGAACAGTTATTTCATTCTTTTAGAAAATAATAACACTCTTTAAATCTGACAGAGAGAAGCCAAAGTTGGCATCAGGTGATGCATGTCTTGCTTTTGTGCCAGAGTATCCGTCACAACACAGCAGAAGACACTTCTGAATAGGCAGCAGTGCCCCCCTGACATGCAGTCTCCAGCAAGAATGGTCTGCAAAAAGAAATGTCCGCATTCTCTTAAACCTCATTCTAATGATAAAATGTTAAACTCAGGGTCTTGCCGCCTTTCCTCAGTGCTGCAAAGTTGGTGTAGATCTTCACAGAAGGGCTGAGGCAGGAGGTGAAGGCCAGTGCCCTGACCACAGTCCCGCCTGCTGTTCTTTGACTCTGGAATGCTCCGGGCTGTGGACGAGAGACTGTGGAGAAGGTAATGTGTGCCCGGGACACCAGCACAACTAGCCACTTGCTCAGGTCTTCAGGATCGCCAGATGATAAACAGCACAATGTGGAGCCATATTCTGTTTTATTCTAGTCCATTGACTTCTGATGAGCTCAGGAGCGAGCGGGTTGAATACATGAAGGTCAGCCAGCACCATGGCAGGATAAGGGAGAAAAGAGAGCTGAACTTCCAGCCCTCAGCGCTAGTTAATGGAAATTTTAAAAAACCAGGAAACAGAAAAGATTGGTAATAGTTTGCAGTGAGTGAACTCCCACTACAACTTAATGCATATGCTTCCATTTCTTTCATTTTCAACTACTACTATTGATAGAATACCTCAAATGAATCTATCAATCCATTAATCTGCTTTTTTCAGATCAGAAACATGCAGAGATTTCTCCCTCTCCCTCTCTCCCTCTCTCTCTCCCTCCCTCCTCCTCTCCTCCCTCCCTCTCTCTTCCTCCTTCTCTCCTTCCCTTCTTCCCTCCCTCCCTCCCTGAAAAGAGCAAACAGCACTTGCAGGAGTGGCAGTGGAAAAGCAAGGAAAACCTACTCCAGAATAAATTGGTTGTGCTGAAACATTTGTAATTAAGCATGATAACCAATTACAGAAATACCGAGGGTAGCTCAGTAATTCGCTCTCCCACATCAGAGGTCTCCTAGTCAATTTGAAAAAACCAGGCGCTGCTATAGAAAATAAGCAAGATCACAGCACTTGCTAATCAGTCTCAAAAATGGATTTCACTGCATGAAAATGTTCCTTGTCAGGAGAAAGACTGCATAATCTTGCAGGTCATTTTCATTTGCATTTGATTCAAGAAAAGTCCTTTGTTCTTTCCTGTCTTCTCACATCCTTTACAACACTCCTTTTTTTTTTCCTAGTGACTTAGTATTTTTGTATCAGTGTGTTATACCAAGCCCTAAAAATAGAACAAAATAAATCCTTTTTGTGCTGAAGTAGCTAGTATCCACTCCTATTATTACTTAATTTCACTGTGTTGGAACGGGTTTCCTTGAATTTAAATGTCTGGATATATGACGTGGAGAAAAATTGTATGAGAGAAGCTTCCACTGTGAAATTCTGAAAGCAACACGCAAGCCACATAGTGCCCGAAGATTTCTCAACTGCAGCCCGTCCCTCTCAGCTCAGAGCAGTAGTGGGCAAGCATTCTGAGGGCCGCCAATCAAAATCGTGGATGGTCCTTTAAATATAATCAAAACCATCAAGAGATGGTACCTGATGCATACCTGCCTTTCACAGAAAAGAATCTTGAAAAAAGGCCCATAGTTGAAAGAGGAGAGAACATGGCACTTCTAGTTTCTTAAAGGTAACATTACTTAAGATATCTGCAGCTTTCGCCATTACCGGCTCCTACCTGACCCACTCATAAGTCTCTTACCCTGGCTTTTCTCTCTCTCTCTAATTCCCTGTCTTCTCATTTCTTTGTTTCCTCTGAGATGTTCTGTTAGTTCTCTATGTATATTTGCAAAGCCTGCATGACAGACCATGTTTTACCTATTCAAGTCTCCCTCATAAGAAGTACAAGGCATGTGCTCCAGTGTGTGCCCAGTGTGGCCCCTTCACAGCGCTCGGAACCACGCCCTTTCTTGTCATCTCTCTTACCGGAAAAAATTCTCACGCTCACAAATAAATGTTTTACTGAGACAGGTACAAGGTCTGTGTTAAATAACCCTCCAAATTGTTTTAAAATTCTAGAACTCTAGAATTTTTTATTCTGAACTATTGTCACAAGTCTTGCTTATCTTTTTTAACTTGACAGAGTAATCAAAGTGTTCCAGATTAGTTCAGAAACTATTCTTCAGACCTTTTATAAGAAAAATAATCTAATTTCATTCTTAGTAAGTACTAGAGTCCATGATTTTCTAAAAACTTTTAGCAAAATATTTGGATTCAATTTCGAAATAGCTTTAGTTTTTATACTTTTCTTTCTTTGCTTCTTAATGATTTCCCTTTTCCCTTACATATGCACGTATGCACATACGAATGGGGCTAAAAGAATATTAATGATTAAATATAAATATATGTATCTTTGCTGTAATGTTATTTCTTCAGCTCTTCTGATGGCTGCTTCCTATGTATCTCTCAGTTACCAGCTCAACTGTCTCCTTCTTAGACACTTTGCCTGACCACCCTGGATAAAGCTAATTTCCCTTCACTCTGCTAGAGTCATTTTCCATTACAGAGGTCTATTTTACATTCTTTTTTCTTTTTAAAGTACAATTTCCGTTTTATTTTTTCCAGAGAACTTTTCTTCAGTCCTTAAGGACTTAGCTCCTTACACGGGCTTTGGTGGAGGTGGTGGGGCAGCCCCCGCAGGTCTGACTCCGAGTGGAGGTGTTCAGTCCTTCCCGGCTTCGCGAGAAGGGTTCCCGACCGCCGTGCTGTGAATGGCACAACTCTCCCAGTAATGCATTTTCACATAGAGCTTGGGAAACACATAAGGCATCGAAGACACTCGCTTCCAAAATGTCCCTGACGGCTGCGGCCTCTACTATGCTACGAACTTCTTAATAGCCTTGTCGTTGGGCACACATCGGGCGCAGCGGGACCAGCGAATAGGCTGCCCCTGGCCACGGCCTTTTTAGGCACAGCCGTTGTTCCTTCTTTTCTTCGTCATCTTGGAAGCGAGGACTCGAGAAACGGCTATTTTATATTCTTAATAGCACTTAATCGGTGTCTAAATTTGTTTTGTTTGTGTGTATGTGTGTTTATCTATAAACATATCTGTATTTATATGCGTATATACACATATATGTGGGTACGTGTACATATATGTATATATGTACATATTTGTGTGTGTTTATTGTGAATTCCTCCAGAGACAGGAAACTCGGGGCCAGCCAGACCCCGGGGCTTTAAATCAGCTGCTCTTCACCGGCTCCTGCAGCCATGGCCATGAACTACGCTTTCCTTTTCCATCTTGAGGGCTCTAGCTTCTCGTTGCCTTACACTCCAACCTGTAAACTTCTCCAGAGAGTTGTAGCTCCTGTCTGTGAGCTCCAAGAATCCTCTGGACCTGGTACTGGGCACTGCTCCTCTGATGCTGAGTCTCCGCCCTCTTCCTTCGCTGCCATCCACGGACCCTTCCTATCTCAGTCCAGTAGACCTTAGCCTCTGTCCTCTACCTCTTCACGAGCTCATACAGGTTTTTTTCAAGAGCAGTTTTAGATTTATAGAAAGTACAAAGGGTTCCCACATACCCTCCTCACCAACCGTCCGACTCCCACACACAGTTTCCTCTATTATTAACATCTTGTGTGAGTGTGGCACGTTTCTCACAACCCATGAGCTTACGCTGACACCCATTATCACCCAAGGTCCGTCAGTCCTTGGGGTTCACTCCTGGTGTTGTGCATTCTATGGCTTTTGACAAATATATAATGGCATCTATCCATCATTAAAATATTCTGCAAAATAGTAGTTTCACTTCTCTGAAAATCTCCTGTGCTCTACATAGTAATTCCTCCTTTCCCCATGAACCCCTGCTGACTACTGAGGTTTTCAGTAACCCAACAGTTTTGTCTATTCCAGAATGTCATATAGCTCCTTCAGATTGATTGATTTCACTTAGCAATATGCATTTAAGGTTCCTCCATGTCTTTTCACGGTTTGATGACATTTCTTTTTATCTCTGGGTAATATTCTTTGTTTGGAGGTACCACAGTTTGCTTTCCACTCCCTTTTCGAAGAATCTCTTGGCTGCTTCTGAGTTTGGGTAATTATAAATAGAGCTTTATAAACAAGTAGTTGAAGATTTTTGGGTGGACATACATTTTCAACTCGTTTGAATAAACACCAAGGAACATGATTGCTGGTGGTACGATAAGAATACGCCAGAGAGGCTGAACACTCTTGCCTTCCCATTCAAACCGAGTGAAAACTCCTGTTGTAAAGCAGCAGCAGCAACAGCATTTGGTTCAGTCAGTATTTTGGCTTTTAGCTGCTCTAACAGGCATGTAGAGGCATCTCGCTGTTTTTATGGAGCTTCTATCTTATTGGATTTTTCCTTCTCTTGGAAAAAAATTAGAAAAAGCAGTGTTTTAGTCGGCATCTGATGGCCAAATTAGGAGCTGGGTATTAAGAAGTTTTTGCCTTCCAGTTAACCAAAGTTGTTTACCTGAAAACGTCCAGATGCTCATGCTAGCCACACCTTTGTGAATAAACAATTCCAGACAAATCTCTTGTCCTCGTGTTGGCACTTCCACTATTTAAAAAAAAAACACCAGCAATATTTCCACTGAGTTTTCTCATATCATAAAAAATTCATTTCACAACATATAGACTTAAGACCTTTCGACACTCTCTAACTACATTCCAATTTGTGTACATCTCTCTAAAAATGTGAGACCCAAAATTGTACCCTAGACTTCAGATGGAGTCTGGCCAATACCTCCTTTCTACTATTCCCCGAATGTCTCTGACTTCACTGCCCTATGTGGCGGCCCTATCAGTGATGGTCCTTTCGGAGAATCTCCCACATTTCTGCGTGCAGTTGCTCAGCAGAGTTTTCTTTGTTTTTTTTGTTTTGTTTTGTTTTTTTCAAGGTAGGTTTTTACCTTTATTCTAATAAGAATTTCATTCTTATTCAATTTCATCCAGTTAAGGGAAGCATGTTAAAATATTTTCTGATTCTGTCATCAAATATATTTGCTAATTGTCTCAGCCTCGGATCATTTGCAAATCTGATGAACTACATTCTGTGTATTCATACACATCACTGATACATGAACTTAGCACAGGATGAGCCTCGACTCCAGGAGGACATCATCCAGTTAATCAGCACCACTGAGGAACTCTCTGTAACACTACAAGGGGGCATAGTGGTCCAGTTTACTCCTTCCTAATAGGAAAGTATTCAAGGATTTTGAACAGGAAAGAAAATGTAATAAAAGTGTTTCTGGAAGATAAGCCTAGGGTGGCGTCCAGTAAGAACTGAAGCACCAGAAGTGGTGACTTAGAACACAGTTATAATATTATAAAACAAGAAAGGGAAAATCTAAACAATAATTTCTATTTAAGAAATCATTGTTCATGAATGAGATCATTGTATCAATTTATCTTCCATATTCCTATGAAAATTAAGCAACCCTACTAAGTGTTTAAATGAGGCTAAATTGATTTCTGTTGAATTCAACAAGCAATGGAAAATGTGTTTTCTCTGTATCAAGTACTAGACAATAGAAAACTGAGGTACAATTATAGGTTCCTCCTTTCCTCCTCAAGTCACTCAAAGCCAGACATATACACAACCAAGCATCTCATGCATAATATGTTATTATTGTAATGTACCAGCAGTTGAATACTTCCCAGAAAAAAATGACATTGATGTTCTATTGTATCAGGCATGGAAGGGTAAAGTTTTTGTTTAATGAATCATTTTCACATGCTGAAATTGAGCATAATTCAATAGAGCTATAACTTCTATAGCGTTGCCTCAAATTTCAGGTAGTACAAACTTCAAGCAGACATGCTAATCAAGTTGTTCCTCCATTAAATGTAAGAATTTATTGCTTCTAAAGTTAACTAATGCTTAAAGACTTTAGGGGGAAAGGAGCAATTTTTTACTCATAACAAATAAAACCATAAATTACTAACATTCTTAGAAGGATCTAAAGATGAAAATGATAAATGTTTGGCTAAAAATAGAAACCTAAATGGAATTAAATGAGTACCCCCTTTTCTCATACTGTGTGTCTTTGTTGGAATCTCTTTTTAACTCCTAGCCCTAGGCTAATTTGTCTGGAGCAAAGTTCACTTAGGATGCACAAAAGAACAAAGGATGTGATCACCAAGGAGGAAGCTTCTGAATACGTTCCCTATGTCCGTAAAATCCAAAGGCTCTGGAATGTCTGTAAGGGCAAGTCGTATCTTTCACTTCCTGCAGAGTGCATTCAGAAGAAAAGAGAAGACAAACAAGGGGAAGGTGAGCCTTGCAGGCCAGCAGTAAAACAGTAACTCAGACTTGAAAGCTAGCAAGTAAAGCGTGCCATTGAGTCACCAAGGATTCAGACTAGCTTATTACCCATGCCGCTCACAGCGCAGCCACTGCCATCCGCAGCAACTCTCCCTTCTCATGCCGCCTTCATTAAACTGGTTGGCTGAGCTGCTCCAAATACAAGCACATCAGCACTAAAGCAGAGCACCAGAGCCCTTTTCCCACTGTTGCCCAAACTCACCACAAGACATTTGGACAAAGTCTGAGGAAAACGCTCCTAATTTTTTTTAAGTAGTTGACTCTTTTTCTTTAGTTTCATAAAATTGTCATTCATCTCAGACAAGCACTTTGAAATTTAGTCTGATGTTTTTTACTTTAATGAACTAATTTGATAAGCATCATTAAGACCAAAAAAATTAATATAATTGAATCAAATACTTCTATAGATAGCTATTATTGCTAACTAGTTTAAAGCAATGGGGGGGAAAAGCCATGAGAAACCTACATTAATCTCCTAGACTTTTATTGAACTTTTCTGAAATGATACATGATTATAAATTTTTTAAAGAAATATGTAATATTTATCCTCAAACCTCTTCAAATCACTAATCAATAATCATTTCCTTTTAATCAGGTTCTGTGTATTTTACATAACTCACAGCGAATTTGAATAGTATTATCCTAGTCCATCTTTCACCACTGATCTCTAGCTGGGAAACATTTTTTGAGATCCTTCTACAGGCCAGGCACCCTCCCAGGTCCTAGGAATACAAAGGTAGTGATCGAAATTCCTTGCTTTAAAGAACCCACTGTTTTGTAAGGAAAAACCCTAGAGAGAGGGTATAGTAACCATTCAATATGACTTATGAGACACAAGACAAAGGGGCAGTGGGATTTATATAGACCCATTCTGAAAATTCAGAACTCCTCCCTGACCATTCCTGGGCATGATACAGCCTCCTGTCCCCTAGCAGTGGCCCCAGGCCAGTCTGGCCCATATACCCTCTGGGTGATGCCCAGGCAAAAGGGGTGCTTAGGGATTCAACTTGACTCTGGTTCCGCTGCCTGGATCCTTTTGTTAGGGAGACGTGG
>PVJD01009491.1:0-62070 GCA_004026545.1 Mormoops blainvillei
CCTGGGAGGAGGCAGTCAAGAAATGATTGCAGGGGTTCAGGGGGTGATGACCAGTGCACGGCCATGCAGGTGTCCCCCACGCAAGCCATTCCAGATGTCCGTTCACAGAGGAGACCAAGACCGTCATCCCGGCCTGAGAGGTAACCATCGGATGCTGATTTTGGACAGACCCGTCGGGGTTACTTAGCTACCCTGCTGCTGGCCACGAGCACCAACGAGGGGCCCCAGAATGGGTCCTGATGGCGTTGGGACCCTTTCTGAGGGATTCCTGAGGAACCACGCTGACTGTTCACACCCGAGAGGGGATCTACCCCGCACTAAGACCAGGGGCAAGGGCAGTTTCCAGAAGGTTCCCATGGTTCTCGCAAAGGTACAACAAGCTCTCCGCACATAGCATCTGTGCCGTGAGAAGGTGCTGGAGCTTCAGTGAGGCGTGGAGCCCATGTAAGGCCTCGGTTTCCTGGGCTGGGCCAGATGGATGTGCCTGCCAAACCTGCTCTCCTGCTGCCTGTCAGCCGAGACCGTCCCAGGTGTCTGTCACAAGAGGCCAGGGAAGTCGGTCCTCCCATAGCGTGGAGTTGGTCCTCAGGAGAGCAGGTCAGCACACCAGGGGAGGGCAGACAGGCCCCGAACGGGGTCTGAGAGCTGTCCTGGGGGAACGAGAGGGGCGGCTTCTGACCCCTAAGGAGGGGGTGGTGCCCGGTGTGGGGTCTGTGGCCTGTTTGCCTCGGCTAAGTTCCGCCGTCTTGGAGGACAGCCTGGGTTGGGATGAATGAATGAAGGATGCTCAGTTCTGTTCTCTGATGTCCGCGTTGGTGCCCCAGGGTGAAAGAAAGGGGAAGGGGCGTTTCCAGGTTCAGGAGTGGCATGGAGAGGATCTGCTGTCCATGTTGGTGATGGGGCTGTGCAGACAGGGAAAGTGGCACTTTGGTGCCATATTGGAGCTGAAGGGGTGCAGGGGGGGCGCTGCTTCTTCCTCTTGTGTTCGATGCCCACCTGCCTCACCCATCACGTCAGTGGATCGTCAAACCCCCTCAGCGCCGTCCAATGCAGTCCTCCCTGTCCTGGGGTCCTGTGTGTGTACCTGTGCGTGTGCACATGTGCGTGTACTTCCTCCTCCCCGCTTCGCAGGCGAGACGAGAGATTGAGCCTCAGGTACGAGAAGAGTGTTCACAGGGAGGGGCCAGACAGGAGGACCCACGTCTTAGGTACCCAGGACACTGGTGACCTTTTCTCTCTGGGGGGACTGGAGGGTAAGAAGGAGGCGTTCTCGGAGTTTAAACGCCCTTGGGGGTCTCTGGTAGGTTAGAACTCACCCCTGTTTAAGTTGGTGCTGAGTTTCAAAGGCACCTTGCCGTTTTTATTGCTATTTTTGGCCCTCCGTGAGCTGCTTTGCTGCAGGAAGAGCGGACTAGAGTGGCCGCTCCTTGGCCACACTCCAACTTACACCCAACCCCAAACAGCTTTGGGGGGTCCGGGAGCCAGGGGCAGTTGGTTGGGCCTCAGAGAGTCCTGAAGAGACCGCTGTCCCCAGCTGCCCTGGTAAGGCAGCTGCTGGCCCGAGCTGGCCCTGACCTTCTGCACTCACCTGGGTGGGCGGGCGTCTGAGAACGGCCAGGCGCTCTCAGAGCCTGCTTGGGAGGCTCGCGGGGCAGGGGTGGCGGTCAGACTGGAAGGCGCCCCCGAGCAAGCCGCCCCTGGGCCCAGCCTGGGGAAGGCACTGAGGACCCGCACTTCCCAGCAGGCCCCGGTCCTGGGCCCCCTCAGCACCTGTGTGCCGGGCCTCCCGGGGTTTCACCTGTGGCTGACCGCGTGGCCCTCGGCAACGGCGTAACATGGAGCCCGCGCCGGAGTGTAATTCGCTAAAGACGAAAGCTAACATTTAGTGAGCTTGAAGTTTGCGGTCTGTGGCTCCTGGACCCAGCCTCATCCGGGACCACTGACTCCCATCAAAGGGTGGGCTTTGGGGTCACAGTTGAACCTCTAAAGCCAAGAGGAAGGGTATTACAGTGGATGCTTTGTGAGAAAATTGGGGGGAAACAGAAGGTTTTAAAACGATGCCCCACTCTCCTTTATTAAGTGGAGGGTTATGTCCTGTCCCGGGAGTGAGTGGCAGCCACCTTGCCCACTGATGCAGGCCTGGGCTGACCAAGCCCTCCTGCCCCTTCCCCTGGCTTTTGTAGGACCCTCCCCACCCCAGCAGCCCCTGCTGTGCGCGGCTTTCTCCCACCCTCTCCGCGCCCGCATATGATGGCGCGGGCCCTCCTCTCAGGACTGAAGGAAAGACAGCAGAGGCTGGGCCCCCGTGCACCGGTGCCACCTCCTCTGCTGTGACACTTTGTTACCCAGACGGTGACACCGACACCGTGAGTGACCACACCAGGGCAGGAAGTGCCCCAGGCGGTGTGGGGCGGAAGGACACACGGTTCATCTCTGATGGACGCTGGGGGTTGAGGCCCGATTCCTTCTCCATTTGACCCCTTGAATTGATGGTCTTGTTTTCTGAGATACGGGCTTTATGGTTTTACGGAGCCCGTGCTTACTCGTTCTAAACGTTTCATCCACAACAAAAAGAAGGCACCAGCTGTCCAAAAATTATACCAATGCGAACATGACATGTGTGGGCATCAGCGGGCAGCGTCCAGGGTCTGTGGATGTGCTCGCCCCCTGTCGCCCTCTGTCACTCCGTCCCGCGAGCCCATGCACCCACATACACACACAGTGAGCGGACAGAGGGCGGGTTGGACAGATGGACAGGCAAGCATATAGATCAGGGGACTTCCAAACAGACAGCCACACTAATGCTGTCTTACACCAATGAGGTCGCTTTCTGTGTGATTTAGAAGTAAAATTTTAACTCTACTTAATTTTGAAATTATTTTAAAAATAATGATGGAACGGCTGAGGGCTGCGTAACTGTTTCTCACCTACAAGGACAATTACTTCCTTAGAAAGCCCCACGGAGCCCGGGGTAAGGGGCTGCGAAAGCTGTGACAAGGCGGTGCGGCGGTGTCCACTCTTGTTCATCTCGTGGTGCATGAGCTGCGACACGCCAAAGCACGTGTGTAATTTTGATCAATCTACAAAAATTACTGATAGCAGTTACCTACCCTTTTTGCTCCAAAGTGGGTTTTTAAAAATCAGGTGCCTACTCTTGTACAGAAGGATTTCTGGCAGCAAGATTGACCAATCAGGCGCAACCTTGTTAAGCAGCGTGACCAATGAGATGCAGCTCTATCGTATGATCTGTGTATTCACGGTTCAAGACAGGGCCATTCACACCGGACAGCTGTTGTTGTGTTGGCCGTTGTCATTCTTTTGTTTTGTTTTATATTCTTTGTTTTCTGTAAATCCTTACGCGAGGATATGTTTACTGATTTTAGAGAGGAAGGGAGAGAGAGAAAGACAGAGAGAGAGAGAAACGTCGATGTGAGAGAGGAACATCAATCGGTTGCTTCCCGTTGGTGCCCCAACCAGGGCTCCAACCCGCAACCTCTCGGTGCAAGGAGACACTCCAGCCGACTGAGTCCCTTGCCAGGGCTGTTGTCACTTTTTTGTATGGCAGTCTGAGGGAAAAGGTCGGTGCATGTTTTTAAAATCCCTGCAGCACACCCGTTGAAAGTGGCTGAGACAGACACTCCGGAAAGCGGACAGCCTCGTTTGAGAGGGTTTCCACCCGGCCTCACCTGCAGGGGGCCCGCCCCCTGTGGGCCCGGCCCGCGGCTCAGCTTGCTCGCCCTCGCCGCCGTTTCACTTTGTTAAGGCAGAGAATCTCCCCTTTGGGCTCCAGGACTGCTGTTCCCACAAAGCCCAGCCCCAGGTCTGTAGTGAAACAAGCCTGAGACACGCCGCACAGCCAGGCGTGCTTGCGAGGGTCTGGCTTTCTTCCTGGACCCCCACCCCCAGCCCAGGATGGTCACCCTGCCCTGCTAATGGGAGAACTTCCTCTGGCGAACAGCATGGGGACTTCGGGGTGCTGCCCCTGACCTCCCCAGACTTCCCCAGTGGTCCTTCCCCTTCCAGTGGGCGGACAGCAGGGAAGACCCTGGGCCGCGTCCCTGCTCTGTCATGGGGCCCCTACCCTCCACAGCACTCCGCTGGCTTCATGGCTCATCTGCCATTTTTCAGTTTTTGGCAGAAAGTTCTTTCCTTTCCACCTTTCCTCAGTTGTGGCCTCTGCCTTTTCTTTTTCTTTGAAACAGTGCTCGGCTCATTTTGTGAGGCCGAGGGGGAGGAGAACTCCAGTGAGTCTGGTCACTGGCACCTCCACCGCTCGGTCTGGCTTTCCACGCTGGACCTGACCCGCGGTCTCTGCACCCGACAGTGGGAGGGAGGCGCCTGTGCTCACACGTGTATCATCTGGGCTGTCCCCTAAGAAGGCCTCAGGGGAAGCCCTGAGGCCAGTGCACCCGGGGGAGGCCTTCCTGGGTCACAGGTAGGGCAACCACGGGAGCGGGGTGCTGGAATGGGGAAGTAGCAGCCGGTAGGGGGAGCCCGGCAGGGGACGTGCAGCTCCCAGCACCTCCAGGGCAGAGGACAGGAGCTTGGGGTGCTAGACAGTCAGGGGTGCCCTCAGGCCCAACCTGGGCTGAAAGGAAGGAGATAGCCCAGGGGTGGCCGGTGGCCGGTTGCGGGGGTGTTGGCCTCAGGCAGGCGGGGCAGGCCGAGCCGCCGAGGGAGTGGCCTCACCACCTCCAGGTAGGGCCAGACCGCATGGCCAGGGATGGTGGCTGGAGGCTCCGGGATCTTTCAGGTATTTTAAAAGGATTTTATTTAATTATTTTAGAGAAAGAGGAAGGGAGGGAGAGAGAGAGAGAGAGACACCGATGTGGGAGAGAAACATCGATTGGCCGCCTCCCGGTTCGCACCCCGAGCAGGGATCAAACCCGCAGCGCAGCGCTGCCCTGTGTGGGTTGGCGTTCTGACCAGCTGAGCCACCTGGCCAGGGCCTTTCTGGTTTTTAAAAAGCAACTTTATTAGAATGTAATTTACATGCTACACGACTTGGCCATTTAAGGAGCGCAGTTCACTGGCTTCTGGTACCTTCTGGGATGCCTACAACCACGCCCACAGCCAGTCCCAGAGCGTCTTCATGGCCTCCAAAGGACAACCCCCACCCCCCACCCCACCCCCGCACCGTGCGTTAGCTCCCCGCAAGCTGCAGCCCCGCCCCCGTCCTCGGAAGGCCCGGAGAGGCTCCGCCCCAGCCTCGTCTGAGCCACAGTGCTGCTGGCAGCCCTTGGCTTCGCTCCGGTCTCTGCCTCGGTTGTCACCTGCCCTCGTCTCGGTGTGTGTGTCCCCCTGGGCCTCTCCTCTTCTTATAAGGACCCCTGTCATATAGGATTGAAGGCTCACTCCAGTGACCTCATCTTAACTTGGTTACCTTTACAACAGTCTTATTTCCAAAGAAGGCCAAGCTCAGGCGTACCGGGCGACTAGGGCTTCGCCATATCCTTCGAGGTTCGCCACTCAGCCCACAGCACCCTGGGTGGTGAGCGTCCGTCACTGTCCCCTGAGGGAACCAGGAGCGGGCCGCAAGGGGCAGCGAGACAGGCCTGCTGGGGGGCTTTCACCACCACCCCCAGACCGTCCCTCTGGCAAGGACAGTGAGTTGGGGAGGCGTCAGTGGGGTCTGGGCCCGTGGGGAGGGGCCCAGGGAGCCCACAGCACCTTGGTAACCGTGGCACCTGCCAACGGTCCTGGGCATTTGGGGCTTCAAAGCCCAGCTTTCTTTCAGAAGCCTGCGTCCCAGGGCTGAGAAAGCGTCTGTATTTACTGAGCACACCATGGGGTGAAAGATCTGTCCCCTTGTTTCCTGGATCTAACCTTGTCTTTTTCCCTGCCTTGCGCTAGTCTTCGGGTCCTGACCTTTGAGTTTCGGAGCAAGTCACGTGGCATGAAATAGCTGTCAGAGCGCTTCGCTCTGGCTGGGCAGGCTCTTCCGCCCAGCCCGGTCCTGCTGCCCCTGCACCGACGGCTGTGGGCGTCGCCCAGTGAGTGTGCTGTGGCCTGCCCCGGGGGCGGGGGCGGGCTGTGGGGGGCGATCCAGGTTTCTTCCTTTACGCGGTGACTTGCTCTGGCCCTTGAGCACGTTCCGTGTTCACACCCCTTCCAGAGGCGCTGGATTCCAACCAGATCAGCCTGTCATCCCAAAAGAAAAGATCCAAGTCATAGGCATTCCCGGGTCCCAGAGACGCACTCCTCCCTGTGCCCCGCCTGTGCCCCACCTGTGCACAGGGCACCACGACAGCACCGAGTGTGATGAGGAGATGCGCAGGCACAGGGCCGTCGAGAACTCTGCGCTGTGTTCATGTCACTGACCCCGGTGCGCAGCGAAGAAAGGCTGACGTAGCTCTGTGTCTCTGCGCGCTGCCCCTGCAGCGCCTGTGGCGGGCAGGGCCCTGTCCACTGTGACACTGTCGCTACAAGGCGAGAGTGAATGTATAGCTGCCATGCGTGGGACGTCACCGTTTGCCCGCAGAACCGTGCCTAGCGCTGTGTGTTCTTTGTCACCACATCGTTGGGCCGAGGGGCCCGGGGAGAAGGACTGAGACAGCACAGGACTGAGTTCTAAGGATGCGTTTCCTTTAAAAAGAACCGGAAGTCCAGAACGTTAACACGGGGTGCATGTGTGTGGTGGGTACGTGGATGTTTGTCCTGTTGTTGGCAGGACTTTCTCATGTGCTTGAGACAGTCCAGGGTCTGAAACCATTTTTGACTGATTTAGAGGCATTAACAGGGCTCAAGCCCTTGTGCCAGCCCTGGGGGCGGGGCGGGGGTGCCCTGGAGGGGAGAGACGGAGGCCGTGGCTACAGGGCCAGCCCCCAGGACATGCCTGGGGTGGGGGGCCGGGGCGGAGGCTGGGAGGAGCCCTCGGGGGCAGTCACACCCCCGAGGACAGCGGTCGGCGGACGTTCTGGGCTGTGACTGAGCTGCTCCGGGAGCTTCAGGGACACAGACCTGGAGCTCAGGCCGCCCGGGCTCTGCCCGGGCCCAGCGCGCCAGCGGGGGGCGGGGCGGGGCCTCCCCGGCTCACCCCATCGGCTGGGTGTTACGGCAGCCTGGAATGTACTGTTGCTGTGTCACTGCCTGACGCGTCCCCCAGGTGTCCCCCAGCACGAGTGCCTGCCAGGCCAGCCGCCAGCAGTGGCTTTCTAGGCCGGCGCCCCCCCACCCTGGCCCCGCTCCCCATGGACTGCCCACCCCCAGCCCCCGCTGTGCTCACCCAAGGGCACTGTCTCAGGGCTTCCCCGCTGTCACCCTCAGGAGCATTTCCAGACCGCTTTCTTGTGGTGCCCGGCCCTAGGGTGTGGCTGTCACAGGGCAGCAGTCTGCCTACATCCCCTGTTGAGAAGGGTGGTCTAGGCCCACCTCCCGAGTCAGCCCCCAGTCAGGGGCAGCGGTAAATGGTCAGGGGCAGTGGTAAATGCAGTCTCCTGAAAGCAAAAGAAACCCAGGTCTCTCTGCCACGGGTACAGGACTGATGTCCCTCCCACTGATCCCAGGGCCGGGGCAGGTGTTGTCACCCTCTCCGAATTGGTCATTTCGCTCTCTGCCCGTAATGAGGGGAAAGGTGCCGTGCAAGGGAAGACCGCCCCCCACCCACCCGCTGGGCCATGGAGCCATGGCGCTGACTGTGGCCCTTCATCTCCGTCCTCTCTGTCCAGGGTGCCCAGGCATGGCCAGACTGCGCCGCACGGAGTCCTCGCTGACAGCCCTGGACGAGGAGACACTGTGGGAGATGACGGAGAGCCACCGCCACAGGATCGTGCGCAGCGTCTGCCCCAGCCGCCTCACCCCCTACCTGCGCCAGGCCAAGGTGCTGGGGCAGCTGGACGAGGAGGAGGTGCTGCACAACCCCCGCCTCACCAACAGCGCCATGAGAGCCGGTGAGGCCAAGCCCGGGCCGCCGCCCGCCCCGGGCCTCCGTGCCTGGCCAGGGGCTAAGGGGGCCGAGTTCCAGGCGTGGGGACCCGGAGAGCGGGTGGCCTCAAGCAGCAGCAGTGACTCTCTCACAGTTTGGGGCTGACGTCTGAAACCCGGGGGTGGCAGTTCTGCGCTCCCTCTGAGGGCTCCAGGGTGGCTTCCCACCTCTTCCCGCTTTGCGCCCTGTCTAATGCGTCTCTTTGAGTGCCTTCCCTCTCCAGCCTCTCACAGGGACACCTGCCACTGGGTTCAAGTCCCGCCCAGCCTGTGCGGGACACTTTTCCCTCGAGATTCAAAACTTAATTACATCTGCCAAGACCCATTTCCCAAACGAGGTTCTGTTGGCAGGTTCCAGGTGGGCACACCGTGGGGGCCACAGTGAAACCTGTTCCAGGTGTCTTTGGACCCCATACGGCCCGCCTGGCAGGCTGGATTTGTTCACCCGTAAAAGGGGAAGTTCACAGCTTCGCCTGGTCAGGCGGGTGGGAGAATGGAATCACTTTCTGCCGCACTCGTCCCGGAGACTGGGCCGCAGAGAGCCGCCAGGGGGCGGTAGCTTCTGACATGGTGCCCTCCCTCTCTCCTGTTGGCCAGTGAACCCCAGACACAGAAGAAATGCATCTGCGCTACTGCTCCAAGCTGAGAGCAGGGGGCCTGGGTGAGCCCGGCCCTGGGGTGCCACTGTGGGCTTCCCTCCTCCCACGAGCTTGGCACATACGCCTGCCCCTGTCACCCAGCACGCCGGAGAGCAGCCATCATCTTCCTCAGTTTCTTGTTTCCAACTCTTAGCACTGGACTCTTAATATCGCTCAGTAAATGCCGGCCTCGCCCTTCGAGACCGGCTGCCACTGCGTGGACAGGAGGAGCCTCCGGGAACAGTGAGGGCCCCTGATTCCCAGATGCTCAAGGCCCCTGCCCCACAGCCACTCGTGGGGGGGCCCGCCCAGCCACCCCATTAGCCAAGACTGTTCTGTCTCCCAAGGGCACTTGCTGGACTTGCTGAGGACGCGAGGAAAGAACGGGGCCATCGCCTTCCTTGAGAGCCTCAAGTTCCACAACCCCGACATCTACACCCTGGTCACCGGGCTGCAGCCGGACGTGGATAGCTGCAGCTTCAGCGGTGAGAGGGCGGCCTTTGTGGGGGCTGGGCAGGGTCCCTCAGAGCTGCTGGTCCCCTGGTAACCTCTGGGGCCCCGCTGGGCGTGCTGTTCCCAACGCCTTTCCTGCCGCCTGCAGGCAGAGGCTCCATCCCTGCACCCCATCCAGCACTGCGGGGGCCAGGAGAGCCCCCATCTGGCTGTAGTAGGGGTGGGTGGGAGAAGGAGCCCTGGCCTTGGGCTCTAAAAGGAAAAGTCTGTTTGTAATTAGGCAGCACCAAGAGGGGAAGTGCCTTTTCCTGGGGCACCCTGTGCTGGGGACAGAGGGCAGCCTAGTCCCAGGGTCCCAGACTGGCTCCCGGGAGGGCCCACCACAGACTGAGAGGCGCCTGCCGGGCAGTGGGGGCGGGTCGGGGGGTGGGCTGCAGCCCTCTCTGCGCGTGCTCAGCCCTGGCTTGGGGGCAGGTGAGGCCACTCTGTTAAGGGAGTGATTTTAGGCTTCCCTGGAGGAGCTGTTGAAAGACTGGGGTGGCCCGAGGAGTGGCCAGACGTCCGCGAGGACTGGCCGAGGAAACGCACTGCACGCCTGGCCTCATAGTTCACGTTCGTGTCTCTCAGAGACGTGTACACAGACCCCGTTCCTCATTATGTTTGGAGGACAACGTTAAAATGAGCGTGTCTGTGTGGACGAGGGGAAGTCGGGTCTGAACGGCGGGTGGGTATGGGGAAACCTTGTACCAGAACCTCGAGTCATGCGGTTTATTTACCAAAATGTCCAGTGTCGTTCAGCCCGGAAGCCTTTAAGATGAACAGAAGAGGGTGGGATCCTCTTGAGAGTCTGGGTGCAGGAAGCAAAGCCCTGGAGGAAGGTAGGGGCTGAGGTGATGCCTGGGCCTCCTGACCCCCGCCCCGCCCCGCCCTTGCAGGGCTCATGGAGACGTCCAAGCTGACCGAGTGCCTGGCCGGGGCCATCGGCAGCCTGCAGGAGGAGCTGAGCCAGGAGAAGGGGCAGAGGGAGGCGCTGGCGCAGCAGTGCCGGCGGCTGCAGGAGCGCCTGGGCCAGGCCGAGGCCCGCGCCGAGGGCCTGAGGCAGCTGGAGGCGGACCATGACCGCATGAAGCGCGAGGCCAGTGCCCACTTCCACGAGGTGCTCAGGCTCAAGGACGAGATGCTGGGCCTGTCGCTGCACTACGGCAACGCGCTGCAGGAGAAGGAGCTGGCGGCCACGCGCTGCCGGGGCCTGCAGGAGGAGGTGCCCACTCCCCGGCCCGCCTCCCCCTGCCCAGCCTTGGCCTGGGCACCCTCACAAGAAGCTGGCCCTTCTCACCACAAGCCCCCCCCCCCCAGTGGCCCACAGGCAAGGGACCTGCCCTGTGGTTCCCCCAGGACACTGTGGGGTGGCCTGCCCACCTCTGCCTGGGGCGGGCCTGGCTGCTCTGGGCTCTGCAGTACCGGGCACTCCCGGGCCCCTCCCTTCCAGCTGCTGCACCCCGGGACAGTGGGCCTCGGTCTCCCTCCTGTCCTTTTCAGCTGGTCCTGGACTCGGGCCGGAGGACGGAGTGTTATTAAGGGGCCCCGACAAACCCAGCAGTGTCGTTTACTCATTTTTCGGTTGGGTGTGTTATCTCACTGATTTGCAGTTCTTTAAATATTGACGATTTTCAATGCTTACCACTTTGGCATTGGCTTTTCTAAAAAGCACTGTTTAAAAGATTTTATTTACTTATTTTTAGAGAAAGGCGAAGGGAGGGAGAGAGACAACAACGTGTGGTTGCCCAAGTGCCCCTCACTGAGGACCTGGCCCACGACCCAGGCACCACGCGCCCTGACTGGGAGCCGAACCAGTGACCCTTCGGTTCGCAGGCCGGTGCTCAATCTGCTGCGCCACCAGCTGGGCTGCTTTTTGCCTTTAACTGTGTCGTTGCTTTTTCTTTAATTTAAAAGTTTATTTGGAAGTAATTTGCAAATTTATATTTGAAAATGCACAAACGCAGTAGCACAGGGGACACCATATGCCTGAGTCTATCGCTTGCACTCATGCTCACGCACGTGCACACACACAACCCGCTTGGTCCCGGCTCCGCTCACACGGCCCCACCCCCATGTCCCGGCAGCTGTACCTGGTGCAGCAGGAGCTGCAGCGAGAGAGGCTGGCCGCCGCCTGTGAGCGGGAATTTCGGGAGAGGTCGCTGAGGGGGGCTGACAGCCCGGAGCCGGGAACCGAGGAGCTGAGCCGCCTGAAGGAAGAGAATGAGAAGCTCCGGTCACTGACTTTCAGCCTGGTAGGTCCTGGTCCCCCCAGCAAGGCCCCCTTCCTCCCTGTGGCCCCAGGCCCTGGAATTCCTGCCAGCGCCCCCCACCATGAGGTGACATGAAACCCCATGACACAGTCCTGCTACTCCCCCTGCCCCAAACGCTGGCAGAGATAACAGAATGTCCGGCGCAGTTCCTCTGCTGCGGCCACACTGTTTCGGGGCGGATTGGGCTGGTTACAAGTAATGGGGTTCCCTTTAAAGTTGGGGGATGGGATGAAACCCGTCTGCCTGCAGAATGTGCTGCGTTGGAGAGAGGGCGCTCTGGGGCACAGAGGGGTCATGCCGGCAAGCGCTGGAGTCGTGCCCACCCTCAGCCCCCCTCATTTGCTTCTCCGAATCCACAAGCACCGTTCTCGAGCTCTGCCGCCAGCAGACACCCCCGGGCGCGGGCATGGCTACCCCGTGTCCCCGCCGTGCCAGCGCTCACGGCCTGCCTGCAGAGCAGCTCGGCAGGGCTGGTGTTGGCTGGTGCCTCCCTCTCTCTGAGGAGAGGCTGCAAATGCCTAAAGCAGGGGGTTCTATCCTAAGAGGCCTCAGCCTCCAGCGCTTTCCATCTTCTCAACCGGCCATGCACAGCAGAGCTGAGGTGCGGGTCTCCCACCTGGATGGACAGCCATGTCGCCAGCTCTGCCCCCTCCTGGGCCTTCAAGCTTCCTAGTCTTGGGGAGAGCTTCGAGGGATGCCTCCCCAGGGTGGGGTGGGCGGGCGAGGCGGGCCTGGGCTGAGCTCCCTGTGCACCAGGCGGAGAAGGACATTCTGGAGCAGAGCCTGGACGAGGCCCTGGAGAGCAAGCAGGAGCTGGTGGACCGCATCCACTCCCTGAGGCAGCGGGCGGTGGCCGCGGAGAGGCAGCGAAAGCAGGTGACTCTCCCAGGCTCGCATGCCTGGGGCAGGGCCCCGGGCTGGGGAGGACTGATTCCTTTCCTCCGTGCTGAGCTTAGAGCTGCGCTCGCCTAACCAGCGTGTTGTGTGTGCATTTACCCTTGGTCAAAGCTACGTGAGCACCAGCTCACGGTCTGAAGCTAGAGTTGACGGCTGGTGGGTGGGGTGGTGGTGTGTGAATTGGCAGTGAGAGCCAGGCATGTCCAGCATGATCAGCGCAGCCACTCTGCGGGGCTCCTGGACACTGAGCAGCTGGGGTGAGCGTGAGCGCCCCTTGCTTCTCCTTGGAGCCACTGCGCTCTCCCCAAGGCTCCCTGAACCACCGCCCTCCTGGCTGTGTCTGTCCCCCCCACCCTGTCCAGTACTGGGAAGAGAAGGAGCAGACCCTGCTGCAGTTCCAGAAAAGCAAGGTGGACTGCGAGCTCTATAAGGAGAAGATGACCACTCTGCAAAGCCAGGTGGCCGAGCTGCAGAAAGAGCGGGACCAGGTACCCAGAGAGGCGGCGGGGCCCCGAGAGAACAGGAGGTACTCGACCCCTCTGTGCACTTGTGGCTGAGGGCTGGCTGGCCACCTCGCACAGCCGATTCTGCTCTCGGTGGCCACTGCTTCCAGATTCGGGGTCTCTCCCCTCGGTTCACGTGGTTTCTCAGCCCCCACCCTTGTACCCTGCCGACGTGCTCACTCTCCAAGACTAGAGGCCGTGCCTAGTACCTCCTCTTGTTCTCTGCACACCCACAGACCAGGGGGTGTTAAATGCACATGGGCCATGATTGTCAACAAGGAGGGGGAGTGCCCACCGGGTGAGCTCTGTGTTCGCTGCACAGCAGGTGACTCAGGACCAACACAGATGAGAAAACCTGTGGCCTTCTCCGGCTGGGCTCCCGCTGGGAGTGGATTGGGCTGCCCTCCATGGCAGTTCACGCTCGGGCGCCCTCCTGTCTTGTCCCACAGGCCTACTCGGCCAGGGACGTGGCCCAAGTGGAGATTTCTCAGAGCCTGGCAGAGAAGGACACCCTCCGCAGGAAAGTGTTCGAGCTGACGGACGAGGTCTGCGACCTGCGCCAGCACCTCCGCAGGCTGCAGGCTGAGTCCCTACAGGGGGTGAGCACTTCCCTGCCCGGTGGGCCCTGGGAGCAGGGCCAGTGCTGGAGGCCCCTGGTCGGGGTTGGGGGGCACGGGGTCGCGGGGAGCCGGTCACTCACACGCCCCCACTGGGGCTGGGACACGAGGCGAAACTCCAGCTGCAGAGCGCTGGGTCCCGTGAGCCAGCCACGGTGTCAGACGTTGCAGATGCGCCAGTGGGCCTCTGAGGCTGCTCCTGCTCCTCTTGTATGATAATGTCATACACGTCATGCAAGGGTAGCGTGGCAGAAGGTTCTGGAACCTGCGAAGTGTGGCGTGGGGCTGAGGAAAGAAAGCAGATGAACTGAGCTAAAACTGCTGTAAAATCTCTGGTTACGGTCCAGCTGGTGGCTCCAGCTCCAGGCACCCGGGCGGGCGGGCGAGACTCAGATGCATCTGGGGACCCGGTGGGAGTCAGGGCCGGACCCACCCCTTGCTGTTCGGGGCCCCCTGCGCCGCCTCCTGCACCCCCTTCCCTCATCAGCCATGATACACATACACACACGCACGCATAGGGCGGGCACCACCGGACAGACCGCAGACCGCTAACCACTGCGTCCAGTGGCTCTGTTGGGCCCCGGTTTCTGTGTGCAGCGTGCAGAGCTGTGTTACGCGCACGCCGTGCGCCATTTGCGTAGCCAACGGAGGAGCGTGCGCAGCCTCTAAACAGCAGGGGCGTGCCCCTCACTGAGCCCGGGGCTGCACGCCCCCCCGGGCGGCCAGCCAGGGCCCCCGGCTGGGAGGGGGAGACATCGTCTCTTGGCCTGGAAGTCGAGGGGAGGAGGGTGGAGGTGGGGGTGGTGACTGAGTAGAAACCCTGAGCGCCCCCAAGGGGAACCCTCCCTGAACTCACCAGCCCGCCGGGCATCTTTGCAGCCCCAGCAGGAAGCAGGGCCCAGGGAGCCCGGTCGCAGGGGGAAGCAGCGGCTGGTGCGTATGTTCGCCGTCTGCCCGCAGGACAGCAGGGACTGCAGCTGCCTCAGCTCCTCCGAGGTACAGCCAGTGCCCCCCGAGCTGCTGGGGACGCCCGTGGTGGAGACAGAGGGGGCCCTGGCACATAGTAGGTGCTGGAGATTTAAGTGGGTGGGGGCTGCATCCAGGCCCACGCTGTACGCCTGGCATCCTCGGGCCCCCACTCAGCGCCTGGCACGTCTCACTGGTCCACATGTGGCCCTCACCAGCCAGTCGCCTGGTCTCTTGGGGCCTCGACTGCTTTGTGTGTCAGGTGGGACGGTATGGCCCGCTTCGCGGGTTTGTCGAGAGAACCAAACAGTAAAAGTACAGGAAGCAGATAGTAGGGCGCTGGCACATAGTAGGTGCTCAACTAATGTGCCCTGGCTGTGAGCTCCACCCTCCCCTCTTCTTGCTTCCTCGACCCTGGTGCTGGGGACCGTGGCTCACTACCTCCCCCAGCAGGGAGGGGCACGGGGGCCCTTGTGGGCTCCGCACCGACCCCACCTTGTCACCCTCCAGTCTCAGCTCTGGTCCGACCTGAGTGCTGCGTCCAGCCACGAGCTGGGTGCCAGCTTCCACTCCAGCAGCCCCGTGCCTCCCAGCCAGCTGTCCCTGTACAAGCGGGCCACAGAGGACTTCCGGGAAGAGCCCTGGTCTTTCAGGTAGACAGGGACGGGCGTCGGGGTCAGAGCATTTGGGCTCCCTGGCCGCTCGCCGGGTGAAGGGCCCAGCAGGCGCCGGAGGCCCTGGGTCCAAGACTGGGAGCAGGCTGTGTGACCCGGGCTGTCTTCCTCTTTGTAGCGGCTTCCCGGAGATCCTGGAGGTGGACCAGGGAGCCTCCTCGGGACCTAAGGCAGGTGACACAGACCTCGATTATGAGATTGTAGACAGAGCCGGTGAGTGCACCCCGCGCCAACCTCTGTAGCCTCCCCCGTCCCCTGAGCAAAGCCCCAGGGCCAGGAGGGGAAGCGGGGATGGGAGTCTTCAGGGAGGCAGGTGAGATGGCCAGGTCTCTCTCCAGGGGCTGGGCAGAGCGAACTCGACTGCTGCCCTGACCGGGGCCCAGGGCCTGGCTGCTCCGTGTCCTGGGTGTCCTTCCTGTTGTCACCTAGAGGCTGAGGGAGCTGGTCCACCTCCACACCCAGCTCAGCACTGACGCTGTCTCTGCCCCTCCCTGCTCTGGACCGTGGGCTCTCAGGCCTCCCAGGGGCGGCAGGTGGCGGTAGGCTGCAGTCCCTAATGCTCCCGGCCGAGGCATCTTCAGGAGCCTCTCTCCTCCGTGTTGGCACCTGAGACCTTCCCCTTTCTCCTGTGGCCTGTTCTCCTGTGACTTAACTGGCTCTGTTTCCTGCTCAAGCCCTGGGCGCCTCACGGACGCCTCCTTATCCTTCCCGCCCTGCACATCTGTCCCAGCATGGCCCTTGCACACAGTAGGTGCTCTGCACCGTGTCTGCAATTCACCCTGATGGCCACCAGGGGGCGCCCGCACCACATGCTGGTCTGCACAGCTGCACCTGTGTGGCGGGGCAGTGGGTCACATGAACAGAACCCTTACCCCTTTCAGGATTGTTAGCGGTTTTATTTATAAGTAATTAGGATTAACCCTGATGATGCATCTGAGGCGGGTCCAGCCTGGGGCCTGAGGAGAGGTTTGGTCACTGCACTTACCTCTTGCCGTGAATCTGCACTGTGCCTGTCTTCCTGCCCTCACAGTGGGACCAACCTCCCGCACACCAGGGGGTCTGACCACCTTCCCTTGGCTTGCATGCAATCAGAAATAGGTTTTTGCTTGTGAACTGGGCACAGGCTGCTGGTGGCAGGTGACAGGTGGCTGTCCACCGTCTGCTGGCACTGGTCCTCGTGGGTGGTCGGGCCACCAGGCGAGAGGAGCAGCCTCGGCTGCCCTCAGGGAAGCTGCCTCCTGGCCCATCTGCCGCACGGGCTGCGGGCTAAAATGCAGAGCTGCGAGACCCCTGGGGGCATCGGGTCCAGGGCCGCCAGTTCAGGGGCCTCCCCAGCCAGCCGAGGGTCTGGCCTGGGGAGAGCAGGAGGCAGCCGAAGGCCGGCGGCGACCGCGGCCATGCAGAACTGCGGGTCGGCGCAGAAGTGCGGGCCCAGGGCTCTGCCTAACGGGCTTGCTCAGGTGAAGCCGAAAGTCCTGACTCTAGATTCCCCGTCTTATACGTTGTCGGCAACCTTCACGTGTCACAGAGGACACAACGCAGGTCAAACTGTGGCAGGTGCGGACCTCCACCGGCCCCTCTTCTTTGGGGGAAGATGAATTGAGGGCTGAGCAGCAAGGATGGCAAGGACAGCCTCCACGGGGGGAGCTAAGGGGACGGAGGGAGCGCGGGTGACCTCGAGGGCTGGTCCGGCTCGGTGTCTAAGCCTCCGCTTCTGCCTAGACCTTCTGGAGTCAGAGAGCTGCCCGCAGCCGACCCCCAGGGGCCTCTGTGTCTCAGCCAGGTGAGTGGAGGGCGGGCTGGGGCCAGCAGGTGGCAGGGCGAGGACCGTAGGCAGGCGGCAGCCTTTATGAGGACAGGGTCCTGGCGGGAAGGGGGCATGGAGAATTCCGGATGCTGGGGCCAAAGGGCCCAGTGGGGAGGTGCGCTGGCTGCTCTTGCTCTGGGCTGCACACGAACTCCGTCACCTCCCTCCCTGCAGCAGCGCCCCCGTGCGGCGCAGGCCGGCCCGGAAGATCCTGAGCCAGGTCACGGTGCTGGCCTTCCAGGGGGACGCGTTGCTGGAGCAGATAAGCGTCATTGGTGGGAACCACACGGGCATCTTCATTCACCGGGTCAGCCCGGGCTCAGCGGCAGACGGGATGGCCCTGCGCCCCGGTGCCCAGATCGTGGCGGTGAGATGCGGGGCTTCGTTGTGGCTGTTTGCTTCATGTCGGTGGGGCAGCTGCACGCGTGTCTGCGTGTCAGATTACACCCAACGTGCAATTTACCATTTTAACCGCTGAGGTCATCTTTTAAAACTTTTATTGTAAAATATTCATTAAGCTGCAGAGAACAAAAATGGACAACTTGTTTTTAGGTGAACGTTGTATTAAGTGAGTACAATGGCAGGGAGGTGACTTTGATGTAGCCAAAAAACCCCGAAAATTATTCAACACTGAGCTTTTAGACAATAGCAAGAAATTCACAACATCCCAAAATTCACAAGGGATCCCCCGGAGAAAACTGGGGTAGGTGGGTGTGGGGTTGGGGGTGAGCCATGGGAAGGGGTGGGAAGGGGGCTGGGCCCCTCGCTCAGGAGCCCCGAGAGCCCCATGGGCGTCTCCCTCCACACGGCCGTCCATGTGCTAAGCCAGGTTCCCCTACGTCTTGAATGATCTGGAATCAAGCTCTTGGCACGTGTCACCCTGTGTTCTCCACTCCACATGACGTGAAAGCCCTTTATTCCACTCCTAGCAGTCCTTGGGGGGTTCCCAGTTGTCAGCTTGCCTTGCGAACCCCGCGGCAGAGCTTCCGCAGCGGGGACCAGTGGAGGCGGCGTTGCCTCGGCACCCAGCAGGTGGAGGCCAAGGGTGCCCCCCAACAGAGTGCCCGCTCCAGAGGTCCATAGTCCCAAAACTGAGACCCCCAGATCTCGAATGCACTAGAATTCTCTAGAACAGAGGCCCATTTCAGAGAGCAGAAACTGTCCCCGGTGGCAACCTGGGCATGTGGTGTGTTGGAAGGGGGTGGCGGTTGACTCTTGGGGTGGGGATAAGTGTGGATCAGAGGAGCCGACTCAAGGCGTCTGGTCCAGAGCCTGTGAAGAAAGTGCAGGGAGGGCAGGCGGGGCCTGCTGGGGGCGCGCGTCTGCCCCCGGACCTCAGCTGCAGAGCCCCGGTTGACAGGGGCCGCCCTGGTGCCCTGCCCTCAGGTGGACTGTGAGGCAACGGAACCCTTCTTCAAGGCCGTCCTGGAGGGCACGACCCTGGAGCAGGCCGTCGGACTTCTGCGGAGGGTGAACGGCTTCTGCTGTCTATCCGTGAAGGTCAACATGGAGGGTACACATTCCCCCCCCGACCCCGACCGTGAGATCACCTCTCAAGACTTGCCCAGCTGCCCAGTCCCGTCTCTGAGCCACTGGCCGAGTGGATGCCAGCCCCCACGGCCCCCTGCAGACCCAGGCCCCACCCCAGGCCTGCGGAGGTCCCCAGGCAGCTGGGCACCTCCCGCCCACTGTCTCCGGCCCCTGGGTGGCTCCCGGGGTGCTGGGGCAGTACTTTCTCTCTTCTCCTTTCACATTCCAGAACTTCCCTCAGGCGGAGTCACTGGCCGGGCTGACCCGTCCCACGTCCTCTTTTATCAGGTTATAAGAAGCTGGTGCAGGACCTGGTGGCCAAAGTAGCAACGTCAGGGGACTCCTTCTACATCCGGGTCAACCTGACCTTGGAGGGACGGGCAGAGGGGGAGCTGCAGGCGCGTTGTGGCGACATCCTGCACGTCACTGACACCATGTTCCAGGGCCAGTGCTGCTGGCACGCCTGCCACGTCGGCCCCTACAGCACAAAGGACACCGAGCGGGGCACCATCCCCAGCTACGCACGGTGAGCGGCTGCGTGGGCTGCGGAGGCCTGCGGGAACGGGGTGGGGCACGTGGGGAGACTCGCCAGGGGGCGGGATCCCCAGCGTGCCAGCCCACAGGCTCACTGCTGGGACAGGTCTTGTTTGTGAAAGGGGTGGACCTCTGGCCCACAGCACCCAGGACCAGAGCCTCTCCGCTGCAACCCTACTGGCACGTGGGGCCGGCCGCTTCTACTGTGGGCGCTGTCCCAGGCACCTGCTCGGTCGCGCTGCATCCCTGGCCTCCCTCGCGCCCCCTAGTTGTGACCACCAAAAACGTCCCCAGACATTGCCAGTGTCCCCAGGAGGCAGGGTGACAAATCGTGCCGGTGTGTCCAGGACCGTCTTGGTTTTAGCACGAAGGTCCCATGTTCTGAGGAACCCTCAGCGCTGGGACAGCGAGGACAGCAGCGGCCCTCCTGCGGTGCCACGCTGCTGAGAGCCGCATCCCTAGGGCAGCCGCCGTGCAGGGAGCCCAGCTCCGCAGGTGCAGCGCGGCCGGGGCTCGCCCCCGAAGCCAGGCCCACGTCCTCAGGCCACACTGGAGTGTGAGGGTCCGGAGCCACGTCTCCCCCCAGGCTCACCCCGGACCCTCAGCTGGCACCTCCAGGGGTGGGGGCTGAGGCGCTGCAGGGTTTCCACTGGCTGCCGCCTGGGATTTGGAGCCCTCCATGCAGCTGGGCGGGTCTGTCCTCTGTACAGGGCCCAGCAGCTGCTTGTCGCCCTGCTCCAGGACGTGACTCAGCAGAACACCGCGGCCCGCAAGGTGGGGCAGCCACCCAGACCCCCGCCTCTCTTCCTGGCCTCCCTTCTCCCTCCTCCCCCGGCTCACATCACCTGCCTGTGGGCAGAGACCCGATGACCCGTCCCCTCACCCGGGGTGGGCTGGGAGAGGGCTGGGAGCTGGCTAGGGGTCCCGTTTGCAGGGGGTAGGCTACTGATCTGGGGAGTCCCCGCCCCGCAGGCCCCTGCAAACCTTCTCCCGGGGCGTACCCCGCACCAAGCCTGCAAGCCCTTCTAGCGAGTCCATTCCTGGGTGTCCGGTCCTTCGTGTGCCCAGTTTGCCCCACTCGTCTGCCCTCCGCGCCCTGTCATCACTCCCTCTGAGGTCGGGGACCTGGTGTTCTCTCAACACAGGGCACTCGGCTGCCCTGAGCAGGGCGCTAGGGTGCCCCCCTACCCTGTGGCGGGGCTGTGGGTGCCCCACGCTTCGTCCCTGCATCACGTGGCTGCCCTCACTGCACATGCCCTGCTGCGGGGACCTCTGCCTGAGGAGCCTCTCCCACCCCCTTCCCCTCCCCCCAGCACGGGACCCGGGCTGTCCAGTGGGCAAAGCCTGAAGGTCCAGGGTTACCCTGGACACCCCTGTGCGGACAGATGCGGCAACTTGGGTCCCTTCTTCCTCCTCTGGCAGTCTTCCGGGGGGCCCCAGAGGCTGGTCCGCATCGTCACTGTGGACAGAACCAAGGCCAGCGCCCCGCGTCCCTGCCCTGACGGAGCCCAGGCGGACCCCAGCGGGCCGGGAGGTGAGGCGAGGGGCGGGTGGAGGGGCCACCGCTGGCTGGCCGCGGCGGGTCAGCCGGGGCAGGGAGCCCCCGGGCCAGGCAGCCGCCATGCTGGTAGCCCGGGATCGACGTCATAAGAACAGCAATCGATGGCTGTGCCTTTGGGGAGATCAGGGAGCTGTGTGTCTTTAATGTCCCCCTGCCTGTCACTTGTCAAACGAGACATGAAGCTGCCGGCATGTGTAGACAGCAGTCCCTTGAGACTAGGAGCAGCAGAACACTATCCAAATGTTGCACAAACCAGGGGGCCCCTCCGATGGCTCCGGAGCTGTCGGTGTGGGCCTGGGGCTGTGATGGGGGCCCCGCAGAGCACGCGCCCCAGGCAGGTCAAATCGAGCTCTGAAGACGACAGGAAGAGACTTTAGAGTAAGCCAGATCGACCTGAGTTTATTTCCTTCTCCTTGAAAAGTTTTTGAGTTCATAGCATGAGGGCCGTGGAAAATGGACCGGGCTGCGTGGAGGGAGGGAGGCCCGGGCCGCCTGTCCAGGCCGGCACTGCCTGCTTCGGGCCGAGCCACGGCTGTCAGGCTGGCCCTGGAGAGCCACAAGGCTCCGTGACCCACGGGCGCAGAGGCCCGCTCGGCCGGCAAGTCCTCGTGCTGGAGCCCAGCGCGGCCCGCGCTCCTGTAGGTGCGGGGGCTGCGGCGGGTGCAAAGCACTGTCCCTCCTGCGGGCCAGGGGCCTGGTGGACGGCCCAGGACGGCCGACGGCCGGGTACCCCTCTTGGCTCTTGTCCCCTGCAGACCCCTCCACCGGGCGCTTCTGGGCCGAGAGCTGCATCACCCTGGCACCCTACACGCTGGTGCACCCCCACCGACCCAGCCGGCCCCGGCCTGTGCTCTTCGTGCCCAGGCTGGTTGGGAAGATCCTGAGTGAGAAGCTGTGCCTCCTCCAGGGGTTTAAGAAATGCCCCGCAGGTGCGTTCTCACCTGGGGGTCCCACCTGTCTGCTGGGTGGCAGGGCGAGGGCTAGGCAGAACGCTTCATGGGCTTTTGGGAGAGCAGCGTGAGGTCACCCGGTGGGTGCTGGGGCTGCCATCACAGATTACCACACACCGGGGCGCTTTGAACAACCGCGATGTGCTCTCTCGAAGTCTGGAGGCGGAAGTCCCAGCCCAGCGTGCGCTGCGGGCTGTGCGCCCTCCGGAGGCTCCTGGGGGCCCTTCCCTGCTCTTCTGGCTCCGGGCGGCTGCCCGCGCCCTTGGCTGTGGCCGCCTCCCTCCTGTCTTCGCCGCCTCAGCACGCAGCCGCCCCCGTGCGTCTGTCTTCTTGTGGCCTTCGTATAAGGAACCGGTCCTTGGATTAGGGCCACCCTGGTCCAGTATGACCTCATGTTAGCTAACCCCATCCACAAAGATCCTGTTTCCAAATGAGGTCCTGTCCTGAAGTTCCGCGTGGACACGCATTTGGGGGACCTCATTCAACACAGCGCAGTCACGCCTGGCAGACAGGCTCGCACTTAACTGGGTGCCAGCCAACACCAACGAGGGCGCCATCCATCTGCCAAAAGCCGGTCCACAGAGTCCTGGGGACAGCCTGCCGGCAGGGATCCCAGATCCCCGGGGCCAAGGGCTGCCTGTCTCCTTGCAACAGGAGGGTGGTCCCCGGGTGGCAGAGCAGAAGTGGGGTGCTGGTCGGCACCTTCATTCACCGTCACGCGAAGAGGGCTGCCTTGGGCGCCGTCTGAGCTGGGGCCACCACAGCCGTGGCGGTTTTGGGGTGCACGCGCTTCCACAGGGCTGGGGAGGGCGGGGCCTCAGCCCCATGCTGACAGTGGGAGTGTTGGGCGGGGCTGTCCCGTGCAGTGTTGGGTGTTGGCTAACATCCCTGGCCCCCGCCTGCTAGCTGCCAGGTGCTCATGCCTGCCGCCCAGTTGTGACAGCCACGAATGTCCCCAGACGTGGCCAGTACCGTAGGGGCAAAACGGCCCCCTTGCTGGGAACCGATTTCAGGAGCCTGAGGGGTTTCTGGGTGGGAGAAGGTGGATATGTAAGCCTGGAGTTTAGGGAAGTGCTGGAGGGGTTTATCCACATCTGTCTGTCCATCTACTCCCCCGTCCTTCCTCCCGCCTGCCTACCCTCCCATCCCCCTGCCCTGCGCTGGCGCCACAGCCCATGGCGCGGGTGCAGGGTGCAGCCTCCTCTGGGTGCAGGGCCAGGCTACAAAGGGGACACCCCAGGAGGAGCTTCCCACAGAGCTGGCGGGGGCCCTGGGGTAGGGGCGACAAGAGTGGGGCTCCCTGAGGACCCCACTCAAGTGGCTGTGTGACTTCTCCATCCACTGTCACCTTCAGAGTATTTGAGCCAAGAGGAGTACGAGGCCTCCAGTGAGAGAGGAGACATCATCCAGGAGAGGGAGGCTTCTGGGGGCCACTGCTGGGTGACCCGCTCAGCTGTAGAGTCCCTCATGGAGAAGGTAAGGGGGGCAGGGGCTGCTCTGGGGCTTTGGGGTCCCCACCTCCAGAAGGGGTACGTGGGTACGGCATGAAGGACCGACTGTGACACCTGCAGGATGCCAGTCGCTGACCTGCAGGGCCCCTGGACACGCCAGGCTGGCGCTTGGTGCGCATGGGCTCCATGTGCAGCGGCAACGGTGCAGAAAGACCTGCCCTGCCTGTGCCGGCCAGGGCCGTGTGCCCTCCGCTCCCCGCGGCCTGCCTCCCCAGCGCAGGAGACGTCTCGTGACGTTGATTAAATGAATATGTGCGCCCCCATGTTTGAAAAGAAGCTGCTGTGACATGGGCACCAAGCGACCGGGCCAACTGCCAGCCGGAGGCGGGAGCCCTGCTGGTCCCCACCCCCATCTCCTGGGACTGAGCCCATGCAAAGGCACTGTCAGTCCCAGCTTGCAATTTCTAGGTGTCTCAGGCGAAAAATCAAGCAAAGGGAAGTTCTTTTCTTACTCAGGTTTAATGTTTTTTAAATGGAGGTAACCGCATGTAAGTTTCAGGGGTGCAGCAGTGTAACTGGACGTCCGTGCACGGCAGCGGGCTCACCACCCACCCTCTCACCCCCGCGCCCTCTGCGCCCTCCCCACCCCCCTGCCGGTAACTGCAAGCTATTCTCTGTATCCATGAGGTTTGGGTTTTGTTTTATTTTTTTATCTTCCACATGTAAAAGAAACCATGGTTTTTGTGCTTTTCCATCTGACGTATTTCCCTTAGTGTTACACCCTCAAGGTGGGTGGAAACGCGGAGCCTGTGCAGCCCGCACCCTTGCACGCACAGGGGTCCGTGTGCCCTCCCTGCCTGCACCTCCTGTACACGCGATGTCCCACGCTCTCCGCTTGGTGTTGCTCCCACTCCGGGGGGTGGCCTTGACTCCCTCCCCTTCCCCCCAGAACACCCACGCCCTGCTGGACATCCGGCTGGACAGCGTGCGTGCCCTGCTCAGGGTGGACATCTTCCCCATCATCGTCCATGTCTCCGTCCACGAGAAGGCGGTGAAGAAACTCAGGTGGGTGCGCCCCCGAGGGCTGGTGGCGGGCTTTGCTCCCAGCTGGAGCTCCCCAGAAGGCCCCCGTGCCTCTGGAGCATGCGACAGGGCAGCTACCCCGCAACTCTGGGGCCAAGGTCCCACGGCTCCCACCCCTTTCCCCTGCCTTAACCCACCAAGGCCGCCCGTCCCCTGGGTGCGCACGGGACAGCCACTCCACGGTCGGGGAGGGCCACACTGAAAGCCGGGACTGGGTTCATGGCTGGGGCAAACCCAGATTTCCTGCCGACCACTGTATAATTTGACAACTGAGGCTGTAAACCAGAGGCCTGGCACCCATCCATGCAGTGTCCCCTGGGGCCATGTCTTTTTGAGGACCCCTGGAAACTGGCTGCCTGCATCCAGGGGTGTTTGGTGCTCTAGAATTCTGAGCTGGGAGTGGGGGCAGCTTCGTGGGAGTCCACCCTGGGCAGCGGGGCACTGCTGTCCCTGAGCCGGCCTTGCTGACTCTGGTCCCCGCAGGAAGGCCCTGCAGCGGCTGGGCGCCTCGGAGGAGCAGCTCCTGGAGGCCAGCAGGCAGGAGGAAGGCGAGCTGGACAGAGCGCCCTGCCTGCACTGCAGCCTGGCCCCTGATGGCTGGAGCGACCTGGACTCCCTGCTTGCCTGCGTCCGCTTCGCCATCTCGGACGAGCAAAGGAAGGTTGTGTGGACGGAGCAGAGCTGCCCCTGACACCCGCAGCTTCCCCCGGGGCTGTGGAGGTCCTCTCGTCCCGTTCTTTGAGCTCAGAGCCTCGCAGGCATGGCTTTGGGTGGTCACCGGACCAGCCCGTGGGCTCCGCTCGCTGGAGTCTGATCGTGAACTCTCGCCACGTGCAGGTCACAAAAGGGCGTTCGAACCACTTCTGTGTGTCAACCAAGGCTCGGCAGGGTCTGAACCTGCCACCCCAAGAATGTTCCCGTCCTGGGGGTGTCTCCTGCGCCCTCCCCAGAGCCGTAGGCTGAGACGTCTCCAGATAACTGCTTGCCTAGCCAGGGCGCTTCCACGTTTCAGTGTGGCAAAAGGGCAGCCCCCAGGGTCACCGTGCCCCTGCCCAGAGCCGTTCGTGCTCAGCGTCCGGTCGCCAGGATGCCTCAGTCGCGTCTGTTAGAGACTGTTCACTGGCCAGTACTGTCTCCAGGCAACACCGACAGTCTTCGCCGTGTGTCTGTCTGGCAGCTGCGGCGTCCAGCCCTGGCACTGTGTGGGGCCTGGAGAAGCGCCCCCGCCCGCCACAGACACCTCTGCAGAACTGCCCCCTCCCCCTACCCTCCCCCCCCCATCTCTGGCTCCCCTGACTCCACCCCCAGGTGCCCCCAGCAGGACCTTGCCTCCCCCGACGTCACAGACTGTCACGCAGCAGCAGTGCCCCCAGGCCTGTGTCCCAGGAAGTTGCCCTCGAACTCCAGTCAGCATGGGCAAGCTCAGGAACGTACTCGGTGTATTTTACCAAAATAAACTTTTACACTGTTGCGGCCCATGGCTGTCCCCCTTTCCCCCAGGAGGGAACTGATGGGCGGGACGGGCGACAAGAGCCCCGCCCAGGGAGCTTTCCCAGGCAGAGCTTCTGCTCCCACAGTGGGCGGGGCCAGCAATACCTGGGGCTGCGCCCGGCCACGCCACTGCGTCCTCTACGAGGGAGGGACCCGCCCCAGGACGGGAGCATCCTTCTTGAAGAGGACAGACGACCAAAGGATCAATCCCTCTCTGGGGAGCCTGCTGGGAAAGGGCGGTCTAGTGGGAACCCAGCTGGAGGCTGGGAACTTGACCCTGGGCTGATTCAAGGTTTCTTCAAGCCCACGGAGTGGTATGGCCCAGAGGTTGACAGAGCCCAGGTGACACTTGGCCATGTACAGGGGGGTTTGGCAGCTAGGCCCATCTCTTGTTGCAGAAGGGCACGGGAACATCTGTGACTTCCAGGGAATGGGAAGGGCCTCAAGTCCTGGGTTCCAACACAGAAAACAAGACCCCTTGCCCAGATCACCCTCACCTGTCACGGGCTGGGGGCCCCCCCTCCATTCTAGGTACCCCTGGAATCCCTGTGCCAGGGCACAGCTCAGACGCAAGGACAGTGAAGGCCCACACCACAGGTGGGGGGCTGGGGTGCACACACTCTACCCCCACAGGCAGAGGCAGAGACGAGGCCACCATTGGGGAGAGCCCCCGTGGGTTGATGCAGAGGCGGGCTGCACCCTCACTTGGAGGGGGCGTGAGGCCCAGGCCTCACAGCTCGTTGTGCAGTGGCCAGCACTGGGGTGAGAGCTTCTCCTCCAGGACCCCGTCCGGAGCACACACCCAGGGGTCGTGTGTCTCCCATTGCCACTTGGTCAACTGGCCCTGCAGCAGCTCCAGCACCTGGGTGTGGCGCGGGTCGGCGGCCAGGTTCTGGGTCTCGTGGGGGTCCCGGCTGCGGTCATAGAGCTCCCAGCGCTCACGGTAGTAGTAGCGGTGGAGGTCCTTGTACCAGCCCGTGGGCCGGCCGGCCACGGTGCGGTTGAGCAGGTCCTGGAAGGTGGGCGAGACGTACGTGTCCTGGTCGATGGGGAAGGGCATCCTGTAGTGCAGGTTGTGCACGAGGCGGAAGTGCCCACTCTGCACCGAGCGCATCGGGTAGAACATGGTGACCTCGTGGTGGCTCTGGCTGCCAAAGACGGTGGTCCAGTGGGGCTCGGCCTCCAGCGCCGGCAGCAGGGACCGGCCGGTGAGCTGCACAGTCTTCGAGCCAAAGATGGTGTAGCGGGGGTAGGGGATGGAGAACCAGTCCAGGATGGTGGGCATGAGGTCTGCAAAGGAGGTGGCGTCAGCAGGCGGTCACGTGGGACCCAAGGCCCACCCCGAGGGGGTCCTGAGTCCGAGCCACCCTGGGGAGCGGCTGGGCCACCTCACACATCAAGTCACCAGCAGGGGGAGCTCCTGCGGGCCCCACGCCCGTCCCTGCCGCCCGCCTCTCTACACCACCACGCCTCCAGGAGTGGTGCTCAGGGCCCTTCCAAAGCCCTTCAGGCCAGAAAGACAGTCCCCATGGGGGCTCCTCTATTCCCGTTCCGTGCTGCGGCCACAGCGTTCGGCATCGCCAGGAAGTTGGCAGAAATGCACGTTCTCAGGCCCCGACCCAGGCTTACTGAGTCAGCCCCTGTGGGGGTGGCGTATTTGGAAAGTAACAAGGTGGGCTAGTGGAAAACCAATGCTCTCAAAGGCCGTGAGACTCAGGCTACAATCCTATCTGGGTGCTTACATGCTGTGAGACCTTGGGCAACTTTCTTTGCCTCTCTGAGCGTCGTTGTGTAGAATGGGATCCCTTCCTCACCCAGGTAGTGTGGGGACCCCCCGAGGTAGTGGGTGCTGAGCAGTGTGGACACCACCCCTCTCGCTCCCCTGGCGACGGCGAGCCCTACCTAGGAGGCTCACGTAGGCCTCGCTGACCTGGCCCCAGCGCTTCGGGTGTTCGGGGGATGACACCAGCAAGGGCTCCGCGGAGCCCGGCCAGTACAGGTTGGTCCTGCCGCTGGGGAAGGGGATCCCGTTGTCGGACGTGAAGATCACCAGCGTGTCATTCAGGACGCCAGCACCCCGCAGCTCCTGGAGCACCAGTCCAATCCCTGTGTGGGGAGGGGCCCCGAGCTCAGCTGTGGACAGGCGGGAGGCGCAGGCCACGGGCTCTGCACTGTCCGTCCGGCCCTCTGCCCAGGGCCCCCGCCTGAGCCGTCCCCTGCAGGGACACCGCCCATCCCTCGGCACCTCTGTGTCCCCCCACATAGCAGCTAGAAGCACATGCTAGCTCCTGCGTTTTCTGGAACCTCACACCTGCCCTGTGGAACTGACAAGGACAGCAGACCCTGTACACCCACTGCCTCCCCAGATCACTGTGCACAAGTGGCACCAGCAGGGAGGTGACAAAGGTACCGATGCCCCGTAGTGCGTAGAAAGGTGGTCCCCCCAAAACGTGTCCACCCAGAATCTGTAAATGCGACCTCATTTCAAAAGAGAATTTTCGCAGATGTAATTGTTATTGCTCGCAAGATGAAATCATTCCAAAGCACCCTGGTGGGCCGTGAATCCAAGGACAAGTGATAACACAAAGGGAGGCCCTGTGACCACAGAGACTGAGGTGATGCAGCCTGGAGCCCCGGAACACCTGGGCCACCAGAACGGGGGCTGGAGCTGTGGCTCACCCACCGCCAGGACTCCCAGACCCACCTTGGTCCATCCGGCCGATGGTGGTGTACTGAGCTGCCAGGTCAGCCCGGGCCGCTGGGGTGTCCGGGACGAAGTAAGGCACCTGGAGCAGGTGGGTGGGGAGTCAAAGTCAGAACAGAGGCAGGGGGTGGGGGGTCAGACAGGTGCCAGCCCTTAAATGAGGATTAGAAAATCGAGGTGCCAGTGTCCCCCTCCTGTGGGCCTGAAATCATCCTCCCTCCTGTGAACGGGTGAAGGATACGCCATCCCTTATCTTTGGGCTTCTCTTTGCAGGCCACCCAGATGGGGACCTGGATCAGGGAGTCAAAGGGGCACTCCTTGTGTGCTGGGCCAGACACCTGGGACTGGGTGCACACTCACAGGGTGGGGGCTCCCCGGATGGATTTTCCAGGAAGAGATCAGGGTGGGCGGGCGCCTTGGGAACTCGGAGAGGGGCCCTCCTACCTGCACATCCTGGGGGGCGTAGGTCTGTGGGGTCCAGTCCGGGATCCGCCCCATGCCGCTCTCCCCGTTGCCGAACTTCTCACAGAAGGCCCCGAACTGGGGCTGCGAGTGTCCGCAGCGGTGGGGGTCGTGGAAGGCCACATACAGGAAGAAGGGACTGTGCAGGGCGGGGGTGTGAGTGCTGAGGCCTGGCTTTCGGCCCCGGGGAGTCCCCGCTTCGGGAAGGAACACCCCTCCCGGCTCCGCCTGCTCCCGTCACCGAAAGTCTCCGCTGATCCTCACTGCCTCAGTTTCCCCATGTCCCTCTTCCTCTGACCAAGTTAACTCTAGTGTCTGGAGTCTTCTCCCCCACCCCGACTCCGCCGTCCGGGAATTCCAAATAAAGATCCTGGGATGTGCATCCCGCGCTAACCGGCCAGAGGTCGGGCCCTGTGGGGGAAGGGCAGGGAGCAACGGGCCGCCCCGCACCTGCCATCCCCAGTCTGCAGGAATTTCCGGACCAGCAGCTTAATTCTGGTGATGTTCCGCCCCACCTGGAGGACAGAGTCGTTCTCCTCCGTGTGAGCAAAGTCGAAAGGGAACACGGCCTCTGGCCCCACGTGCTTCTTCCCGATGATGCCTGCAGGCGAGAGGCCCAGTCCCCGTCTGGAGCCCCTTCCAGGCTGCCTACTCCCCTCTGCCCCCTTCTCTGCCCCCCGCCCCGCCCCCCACCGAGGCCTCTCCGAAGGTGCCCAGATCCTTAATCTCATGGACCCTGCCAGGAGGCCCGGGCCCCTGGGGACCGGCGCTGCAAGCAGGCCGTAGGGCCTCACCGGTGCGGACGGCGGCCCGGCGGAGCAGCAGCGGCAGGCTCCGCACCCCGTCGAAGGCGCTGAAGTGGTGGACGTCCTGGTGCAGGCCGTACATCCCGTTCTGATGCTGCGGGCGGGGACACGTGAGACCCACAGGCCCCTCCCGGGACGCCCAAGGGAAATGCCGGACTGGGACCCTGTGCACCCAGACAGGGTGGGCTTTGTCTTCTCCTTTTTTCCTATGCTTCCTAACTTTTCTGATGTGAGCACACATTGTGGACGCGGCAAAAAAAAGAAAGACAGCTGCAGCCCCTTTTTCTTAACTAGCCGTCTTACGGCATAAAAGCAATTGCTGTGCAGGTTACAAACCCCGACTGGAAAGATGTCAACGGGTGTGGAAAGGCCCCCACCTCACGGGTGCAGCCCCTGCACCCAGCAGCCTGATTCACCTTTCGGGGGAGTGGGGGGCGGGTCTGTGCTCAGGTCCAGTCTGCGGAGGCCCCACTCCCAGCCTCCCCTGGCCGGCGGGGACGACCACCCTGGGGAGGAGGGCGCCAGGGAGGAGCTCCCCGTCCGCCAGGCCCCGCTCCTGCCCGTCGCCTCACCTGGGGCAGGCCGGTGAGGAGGCTGGCGCGGCTGGGAGAGCAGCTGCTGACTGAGGTGAAGGCATTGCGGAAGACCAGGCTGCGGCGGGCCAAGGCGTCCAGGTGAGGGGTGGCGATGGCACTGTTGTTGTAGGCGCCGCTCTCGAAGCCCCCGTCATCCGCTGAAGGTGGGAGACACAGAGGACCTCGTGGGCTGGGCTCAGAAGCCACGTGTGGGAGGAACGGGGACCTGGGTCCTGTGGCAGTGGTCTGGGCCAGTGATGCCCAGGCGGGCGTGCCACCCGAGTGGGCATCATACCGGGGAGGGCACGATGCCCAGGTGGGCGTGATACCCAGGTGGGCATGGTACCTGGCGAGTATGGTAGCAGGCCTGAGGCTCGAGCGGTATTGCTACCAGACATGTGTGGAACCTGGGGGAGCGTGTCGGCAAGCACAGAACGCAGGAGGGCAGGGTGCTCAGGTGTGCACGGGAGCAGGCGGGTGTGACGGGGCAGTGTTGGGCTGGGCAGACATGACGCAAGGACGTGGACCTCCAGGCCTGCTCCACTAGCATCTCCCGACGGCGGGGAGTTGCCCAGATCTCTCCAGTGGAAAGCCATTTCTGTTACCCTTGGCTGAACGGCCTGGGGAGACCACAGTCAATCAGAAAGAGTGACGCTGGCAGAGAGCCAGACCTCAAAAGAGGAAATAAGGGGATTGCCTTGTGATCGCCTGCTGGTCGTCCTTATGCAAGTCTCGTGGGCGGCAAGGCGCTGGAGGAACCTGGACTTCCTGGGAGGGCGTGGGGTTGAGAAAGACGGCAGGAGTGGGGTGGGGAGCAGAGCCCTGGGGGTCGGCAAAACCGCTGGGGAGAACGTGAGAGCCCCAAGGCACTTAGGCTGGCCTCTGGGGACTTGGGCGCCGGCCCTCCTTCTGGCATCCCTCTGGGATCTGTGGACCCCCAAGGTTTGGAAGGCGCCAGCTTCCCGAGCCAGGGGCTCGGGGCACGGGAGGCGGCGCAGGGTCAGAGCACGCAAGTGTGGGGTGCTGAATGCTGGGGCCGCCCCCTGCAGGCCCCGCGGTGGGCGAAGCTGCCCTCCTCCCTCTCCAAGGGGTCAACCACGGAGTGTCGGGGGGACGCAGAGAGCGGGACCCGGAGTGAATGGCAGTGAGGGGTTCAGGGCACGCTAGGAGGACAGTGGCCTATGTTGCAGAGGCGCGAGTAGCCGCCTTTGGGGGCGACGACGGGCGTTGGCGAGGGCGCACTCACCGAGGATCAGCAGCACGTTCCGGGGGCGCACCCGCTGCACGCAGCAGAGCCCCAGGGCGAGCAGCAGCGCCCAGCAGACCGGCCCCGGGCGGTGCATGGCGGTGGCTCCCGGTCCCGCCCGCCCTCCGTCACGGGAGCGCCAGAACCCGCCCCACGCCGCGGTCACGAGGCGCCGGCCCCGCCTCGGTCCCGCCCCTCGCTCCCCCTCCCGTGCGCTTCCTGCGGACGCCGCTGCGGCTACGAGGGGAGACCTGCTGCTGCGGCGTCCCGGTGAGTCCGCGGGGGGCGGGGGGCGGCGAGGGGCCTGGGCGGGGTGGGTGTACCGCCGGGGACGGACTGGGGACGCCGGGGGGCGACCGACGCGGCGGGCGGTCCGGGACCCGAAGGTGCGGGCGCCTCCCGCGGGGACCCCCGCTCCCCACGCCCCTCCCCAGGTCCCCGCCGCCCTGGGTCTTACTGGGGCCTGTGGGCCGCGGACCGTCAGCTGGTGCGGGGTCCTCACCCTTAGACGCCAGGGTCCGGGATGGGCTCCCGGGGTCGGGGGGACTGTTCCGTCCGGAGCGGCCCCGTGGGGCCGGGGGTTGGGTGGCTCTAGAAGATGCTGCGCACTTGGAATTAGTGGAGGGGCTTCTGACGTTTTTCCAGAACCAACTAGAAGCCATGGGGCTCCTCTAGGGATGCGAATGCCACAGGTGGGGGTTGGAGTGACGCGCAGCCTCTGGATGGGAGAGTCCCCCAGCCCCCCGCCAGCGCCGCAGCGGGCCTTTGTGCGCACTTGGAAAACCTGGGGTTCTCAGGGCTTCCAATCCCCCACGCACACCCCAGCAGCCAAATGAGGGCGCCCCCTCCTCCTCCCGCGGTCCTGCCTCTGTCTGCGTTGTTCGCAGTCGGGCTCTATGGGGAGGGAGATAAAAAGGAAAGGAAATAAATTCTTCCTCGAGAACAAAGCTGGGGTGTAGTTAGTGTTTAGGCTTCTCATTGAGAAATCGGTTATCTTGTTCTTCCTGGTAGGCACTGACGGAGGGAGAGAAGGCACCTGGGGTCTGGGCAGGTGGGATTCAGCGGGAGCAGTGAGCAGGGGAAGGGAGGAATGGGAGAGGGACCGAGGCTCCGCCATTGGCTGAGGCCCCCTAACCGGTGTGGCTAAAGCCCCCCGGGGTGGGGGCCGGCAGATGGTGTCTGTCCTGGACCCTCACCCTGTGGCTGGGTTCTCCGAGACCGGGACCCTGACGGCCAGTCTGTGTCCCCCCGCGCCCGCCACAGGCATGTCATTTCCCATGAAGGCGATGGAGCAGGCCACTCCCTGGCCTCCCGGCCTGGCCCCGATGGCCTGCTGCTGCTCCCGGGCGACCCTGCAGAAGTGGTTGCCCATCCTGGCCTGGCTGCCCGACTACTCCACGCAGTGGCTGAAGATGGACTTCATCGCGGGGCTCTCGGTCGGGCTCACGGTCATTCCCCAGGCGCTGGCCTACGCCGAGGTGGCTGGGCTCCCGGCCCAGGTGAGGGGCCTGCCGCCGTGTGCCCTCCACGCCACCGGACCCCACCACTCTGGGCCTCAGCGCCTGCCCAGAAGCAGAGTAGGAACACACAGCGTCGCCTCCAGACAAGGGGGGTGCCCAGGGCTCCGCCCCACGGGACCCAGACCCCTTGGTTTACAGGCCAGAGCGCGTGACTTCCGTTGGGTAGACGCAGTGCTCTCTCTCGTCACACTGCCACAGGCACCGAGGCAGCGCTGGGCAGCCCGGTGGGGCCGGTGGGGTGCTCAGATGCAGACCCCGGCATACGCACACTTCCGGGCTCTCGTGGGCTCATAGAGCAAAGGTCCCCGGGTCGCTGCAGTTGGGATCCGTGGATGGGGGGGGCGGTTTCCCCGCCTGTGGGCGCCGGGGCGCCCTGCCTCCACACTGGGCACCGCAGGTCCCTGTGCACGGGCGCCTGCCCCAGGGACCCCGTGAGGCTGCCTTCTGGGAGGGAGCTCATGGCTTTTTCTCCGCAACAGTACGGCCTGTACTCCGCGTTCGTGGGCTGCTTTGTGTATTTATTTCTGGGCACCTCCCGAGACGTGACGTTGGGCCCCACGGCCATCATGTCCCTCCTGGTCTCCTCCTACACCTTCCACGAGCCTGCCTACGCTGTGCTCCTGGCCTTCCTGTCCGGCTGCATCCAGTTAGCCATGAGCTTCCTGGGCCTGGGTGAGACTCCTGGGCCTCCCTGCCGTGGGGCAGGGAACCTGCCGTTCTGCTGTTCCTGGGGAGCCGACTCACCTGCTCTTGGGGATGCCCCACCCTCAACATTTCCTTCTTTGCATTTCAGGGGCTACCTTGTGGGTAGAGGTGGGGTGGGGGTGCCCCCAGCCCCCAGCACCACCCTGTTCTGCTTAGGGGTCAGCCTACTTGGAGGAGGGCCCAGGCAGCCTGCCCTTCCTGCTCCCTAAACCTTCCTGAATGGTGTACCACCCCCACCCCAGCCCGTATCCCCCCCGAGTCCTCCGGGACCGACTCAGTGCTCCCTCCTGGTCCACCAGGGATCCTGCTGGACTTCGTCTCCTGCCCCGTCATCAAAGGTTTCACGTCTGCCGCCGCCGTCATCATCGGCTTTGGGCAGGTCAAGGTAAGTGCGCTGGCTGGCGCCGGGGCACCTGCCGGGGCGCCGGTCCAAAGCCCGCCCTCGTGTGCGCGGGCTGGCCGTTGGACTGCTGTCCCCGAGCTCAGAGCACGAGGTGCTCACGCGGTCTCTGTGAGTAAGATGAGCCCCGGGGGGGATGTCGAGTGCCAGTCCGACTCCAGAGCAGGAGCCTCGGGGGCGGTCACGACGCCGCGTGCCGGTGCGCTCGCTTCAGCCCACGGAGTGGTCCTGTTCTTTCCAAAGCGTACTGTCAGCTTCTGACAAATTACTCGCCACGCTAGTTTAGCTGATTTTCATTTTTACGCTTTCTCTGAAATTCGTGCTTAATGTTTTTCAAAGGCCGCGCTTCTTTGTGTTTCTGTTTACGGGCCTGAGAGAAGCATTGGGCTTGTTCGCTCTGCTCTCTGCAGCTGTTTCGTCCCTGGAGGGCAGGGACCGTGGGCCTGTGCCTCGTGCGGGGCAGCTTGGGGCCCAGCTGGGTGTGCAGGGGGGACTGAGCGAACGGCCCAATGAAGCCAAGGGCCCTTCCCTGGCAGGCTCCGTGCCACGCCCCTCCCGGTGACCTGGTGTAACCATCGCGGTCTCTCCAAGGCACGGTGCCCACGCAAGGCTTCGCTCGAGGCTGACCCTTGAGCATCTTCCCCAGGGAGAGCCTGCCAAGGAGGGGTGTGTGAGAGAATGAAGCCACCCTCCTCCCGTGTGCAAGGCTCTGGGGTAAACCGCTTGTCTTGCATTTAATTCTCACGACACCCACGGGAGGTAGGCGTGTCAGCACCTGTATGTAGGGAGGAAGAAGCCTGGGAGGAAGATGTGGGCTGTGCAGCTCGCCCTGCGGGGGTGTGCCCGCGCCCTTTGGCGGGCTGGTCTGCCCTTCATTTTTCCTGTTGGTGATGGCGATTTACGTGATCATAACGGGCACAGAGGGGAGCTGCTTTTTGCATTGGTACTGGGAGATCCTAGGTCCCAGAAGCCCAAGTCGTGCCAGCCTCAGAGAGAGCCCCTGGGCCGCGGGGCCGTGGGCATCCCCCAGACTTGCCCAGGACGGACGCCCTAGCCTGTGTCCGCCCACCCCCGCACCCTTCCCTTCAGGGCTGTGCACGCATGCGTTTGGAGTCCTGGGAGCTGACCGCCTCGGAGTGTGGGCCTGGACTTCCCCTCAGACGCTCCCCACCAGGTCTTAAGCGGGACAAAGGGCTAGAGCACAGAGTGCTCAGAGCCCCTTTTCCCTTCTGAGGACCCACTTCGCAGTGGGGGGTCCGGGCCTGGCTGGGGGTTCCCCCCAGACGCTTCCCTGGACGCCCTGGGATCCCGGGGAGGTTTTGCCAGGAGGGTTGCACCTCGGGATTTTTTTTCCCGGCAGGGGCCCGCGCTAGCGAGCGGCCTCCCAGTGGCGGAGGGAGCCTGGGGCCAATGGTGGCGGGGTTTGCGCGGTGGGGGGGCGGGCTGTTTAGTGACGGACACGGCTGCGAGCCAGTGACGATAGGACCTGCGCATCAGGGGCGGACCAGGCCGCGCTTCTGACAGCTGCGCTGTGGGACCAGTCTCCCTGCTTTGAGATCGTCCCTTTTCCCAGAAATGAAAATAATTTGCCAGAGTGTGTCCTTGACCCTAAACGTTGTGAGATGCCCTTTTCCCTGAGGACAACTTTGATCTGTTTTGGGGAACTTTGGGAGCAGGCAGTGGTCCCCCGGACCCCGGCCCGTGTGGCGAGTGGTCTCGAGGCTTCGTTTGTGGCCCGAGGGAAAGTTGACTAATCAGAGCTTCTGTGTTTGGACAGAACCTTCTGGGACTGCAGCACATCCCCAGACAGTTTTTCCTGCAAGTGTATTACACCTTCCGCAACATTGGACAGACCAGGTAACCTGCTGGCCCCCCTGTAAGGAAGCTCTTCCCTGCAGGCCCCGCCTCCTGCCCCGCCCCTTCCACACCCTGGTGGCATTTGTTTCACCCCCCAGGGCCCCGCCGCTCCGACAGGGGTCCCTGGGGCAGCGCCGTCAGGGTCACCAGAGAGCCGGCCAGCCCGGCCTGCGGAATCAGTCAGGCGCACGGGGAGGGGGCGACACGCTGCTCTGGGCGGCCTGCAAGCCCTTGGTCGCCGGGTCCCGTGCAGAGCCTGTCTGGGGGGTAGCAGTGGGAGCTGACCGTGTTATTGAGAAGGGTCAGGCAGTCTGCGAAAGACCGTGGTTCAGTAAGGAAGAGAGGACGGGGAGCCCGAGAAAGACAGGCCGAGCCGGGGCCCGAGGGGCGGATGGCAGGAGGGGCCGGCATGAGAGCCCGGGGGCCGGCATGAGAGCCCGGGCTCCAGCACGAGGGGGTCTCTCCTGGAGGGCAGGCAGGCGACAGGGACAGACGGGAGTTGCTCCTAGGTGAGTCTAGCTGGAAGCCAGGGCACCTCTGTCCAGGGAAATGAAAGGAAGGAGTGACCTGAGGGGAGCCGTAGGAGGTGTTCCCCGGGGTGGGGGGCAGTACCAAGGCCTGGTGAGAGTGACAGGACCCCGTGACTGTCCTCTGCCCCCTTTGTGATCCGCCGCTGAGGCTTCCCTGGGGCCGACCTCTCTGGCCCGGGACACGCAGCCAGTGGGGTTGAGACACGGAGACGGGCCACGTGGAGACCGTCATGGCGTCAGAAGTGAACCCTCTGGAACACATGAGGCCTGTGTAGCCTGGAGAACCATGTGACCAGAAACGTGAGCTGCCCCGGTGACCGCCGTCTCTACCCCCAGTCCCGCACTGACCTGTGTTCCCGCTGAGTTTCGAAACAGCGCGGGGATGTAGTCTTTCTAGGAAAAAGCAGAGAGAGCAACAGAGAAAGCTCTCAGGCAGAAGCGCTGCCTGTAGGCCAGGCTGGGCGGTGACCCTCATCTGCCCGCAGGGCGGGCGACGTCGTGCTGGGGCTGGTCTGCGTGCTGCTGCTGGTCATGTTGAAGATGATGCGGGAACACGTGCCCCCGGCGCGCCCCGACATGCCGCCCGGCGTGCGGCTCAGCTGCGGGCTGGTCCGGACCGCCACGACAGGTGAGGGCCGGCCGCGGGGCCGCTCACCCTGGACATCCCTGGGGATGCGGGTGTGCAGGTGCTGGGGAGCTTCCTGTCGCTGCCTTGGGCGTGACTTGAACGCTGGGACATTTAAAACTTGCTGGGTGGCCCCGACACGCAGCCGGGTGCGAACGCTGCGTTGTGTCAGGGGGTCTCAGTTTCGCCCCTGGGGCGTCTGGCAGGGCCTGCAGACCTGTTGGGTTCCCTCTGCCGGACCAGGCTGTTCCAGCGCCCAGTGAGCAGAGGCCAGAGATGCCGTTGAACACCCCGCCCAGCGCGTCAGCCCTGTGGAGGTTGAGAAGCCCTGGTGGGCGGGCGGACCCCTGGGGGAGAAAACCAGTCCTAACTGGCTCTGTTTCAGTTGTGCACCTGCCGCTGGGCAGCATTTTGCTTTGGGCGTGAAGTCAACAGGTCCTGCAAAGAAACGCCACAGCTGGGGCTGCGAGGATTAATGTGGCCTTCGCTGGTGGGGGGCCATCTCTGGGGAAGTGGAGACCTTCCCGCAGAGGTCCCTGCAGCTGAGCTGGCGGCGGGCGACGCCCAGAGAGGAAGGCAGGCACAGGACAGTGAGGAAGCATAGGTGTTCACAGGACCTTCTCAGAGCTGAGGGGCGTGGAAATCACCCCGCACTCGGCCCCGCTCTTCCGCAGCCACGAAATCCAGCGGCTGTAGGAGGAGGGGTTGCTAGATTCAGCCCTTGAGTCCCTTCCAGCTGCTCACGGGGTCCCCAGTCCCCAGAGTCGCTCACCAGACCTCAGTCTCCAGACTGGGGGCTCTGAGTAAACGCCGAGAACTGTGCCGGTGAGGGGCTCGGGATTAGTGTGACAGTATGTGGCTTCCTGCCCCAGCTTCGCAGCGTTCCTGGCCTTTGATCTGGCGTGAGCCACTCCCCCAGGTCTCTGAGCTTTAGTTCCACTGTCAGCAAACTAGCAAAACCAGGCAGACACTGCTCTTGCCCTGGATGGTGTGGCTCAGTGGATTGTGTGTCAGCCTGCGAACCAAAGGGTCACCGGTTCAATTCCCAGTCAGGGCCCATACCTGGGTTTTAGACCAGGTCCCCAGGAGGGGGCGTACGAGAGGCAACCACACATTGATGTTTCCTTCTCTTTCTCCGTCTCCTCCCCTCTGTCTAAAAATAAAATAAATAAAACCTTAAGAGAAAAAAAGAACACTCTGTTCTTAAAACCTTGACGCTTAAAGCGTGGCCCGGGACGAGCACTTGCGCGTCCTCGGGAGCCTGTCGGAAATGCAGGTTCTCAGGCCCCACACAGACCCCTGGCTCAGAACCCGCACGCTCCCGTGCTCGCCAGGTAAAGTCTGAGAAACGCAGCTGTGGAACCAGGCTTCTCGGGCCGCGTCTGCTTTCCCTCCAGAACCTGTCGCTTCACTTTAGAAAACCAGGACCAGCTTCTGACGTCCTTCTTGTCTCTATCGCTTGTGTTTTCTAGTTCGTTGACTTCTGCTGCGACCTTTAGTATTCTCTTCTGCTTACTTTGGGTTTGCTTTACCTTTATTTTCAAATTCTTAAGGAGCAGGCTGAGGACTTTGATTCGAGACCTTCCTCCTTTTCTAATCCTAGGGCCACGTGTTTCCCTCAGAGCGCTGCCTTGGCTGCGTCCCACGGTTTGATGGGCTGTGTTTCCGTTCGGTTCTAAATACTTTCTGATTTTCATTTCGACTTCTCCTTTGACTCGGGGGTTATTTAGAAATGGACTATTTAACTTCTTTGAAACAGAGGCTGCTTAGAAGCTATTCAGTTCCAAAGATTTGGGGGGTTTTCCAGTTAGTATATTCCATTGATTTGTAACTTAATTTCATGGTGGTCAGAGAATATAACTTGTATGTACATACGCATATTGAATTATAGTTTCTTCCTAGAATGATTGTTTCTGTCACTGGTAATGTTCTTCGCCCTGAAATCTTTTTTGTCTGGTACTAATACAGCTATTCCATCTTTCTTTGATTAGTACTAGCATGTGTTTTCCCATTCTTTCACCTTTTTTTTCTATTTTAAAGATTTTATTTATTTACGTTAGAGAGTGGAAAGAAGGAGAAAAAGAGGGAGAGAAACATCAATGTGTGGTTGCCTGTCATGGGCCCCTTACTGGGGACCTGGCCCGCAGCCCAGGCCGGAATTAAATAAGTAAGTAAGTAAATAAATCTTTTTGTAAAATTCACCTATTTTAGAGAGAAACACATTGAGTTGTTCCACATATTTATGCATTCGTTGGTCAATCCGTTGTCTGTGCCCTGGCTGGGGATCGAACCCACAACCTTGGGGTGTTGGGACAACACTAACCAACTGAGCTCCCCGGCCGGGGCCGCCTTTCTGTACTTCAAGGTGCTGTTCTAGCCCCAACGCTCTTTGTTTGCAACACGAAGTCCTGCCGCCGTTCTCGCCCCTGCTCCTCTGTGCGTGACCTTTTTCTCCAGCTGTTTAAGGCAGTCTTGTTATTGCTGGTTTTAGGTGATTTAATTAAGCCGTGTCTTGTACTTTGCCCCCCGCCCCCATATTTCTTCTTGGAATCCATCAAGCTTCCTGGCCATGTGAGTTTGCGGTTTTCATCAGATTTGGAAAGCGGTTCAGCCGTTATTTCTTCCGGCTCTTGTGCCACTCCCTCCCCACCCCTCGGGCTTCTGTGCGGCTCTGCCCGAGGAGTGGGCTCCTGAAATCACTCCGCAGCTCCCAGAGCTCACCGGCGTCTCCGTCTCTGTCTCCTCTGTGTGTTCCGCTCTGCCACCGCGTCTTCCAGTTCGCGGGTCTCCCCTGCGGGATCTAGTCTGTGTGGAACCCCAAACAGTGCATTTTTCGCGTCAGACGTTCCGGTTTTCGTTTCCAGAAGTTCCATTTGGGGGCCACCTGCGTCCACATGCGCACAATTCCCCGTTCGTTTTGTCCAGGTCCTAGCTGTTTCGGGTGGCCGTGAAAGCCTGCGCCGTTGCTCTGTCCTGCTCCAAGGCAGAGTGTCTCGGGACATCCGCTCTCACGGGGTCTCAGCTGTGCTGTCGGCCCTGCAGGCACTGGTGACCGGTGGAGGACATGCCTACTGGCGCTGTGTGTTGCCCGTCCTCTGTCCCACCTTAGTGGCGTACATTTCCCGCGGTGTCACTCGCGTCCCCCACTGTCCCTGGGTTGGAGCGTAAGAGGCCGTGGCTGGGGCAGGGTCTTTTGCCTCCTAACCCAGAACGTTCAGGCTCTACCCACGGCCTCTCCGTCTGTCTTAGCTCGGAATGCCCTGGTGGTGGCCTTTGCCGCGCTGATCGCCTACTCCTTCGAGGTGACCGGATGCCAACCTTTCGTTCTCACTGGGAAGATCGTCGAGGGGCTCCCTTCCTTGCAGAGCCCGCCCTTCTCGTTGTCCACTGCCAACGGGACAGTCTCCTTCACTGAGATGGTCCAGGTGGGTAGAGACCGGAGCCAGGCTGGCCCGGCTGGGGCTGCCACGGCCCTGGGCCTGGTTCTGCCCCCCCAGTCCGCCTGCTTGGCGGCAGGGAGCCCTGAGCTCAGCCAGGAGCTCACTGCGTGAAGGGGTGTCTGTGGACACAGGGACAGGCAGGAAAGACTTTCAGGTTGGCACAGCCCCGGAGCCCCACGTTGACCTTCCTGCCTCGAATCCAGGGGCATTCCTGCCACCCACCTAGCAGGGATTGGCTGCATCCTGTGCCTCATGCGGTCAGGAGAGGCCTCCTGGGGTGCGCGAACCCCGGGCCCTGGGGTGTGGGCCGCACGCTTGGTCCGCCGGACCTGGGAGAGCCCGGGTCTGCCTCGGCTCCCGAAGGCAGGACCGGTGGGCAGCCGGCCTCAGAGGAAAGCAGTTCTCCTGAGTCACGAACAAGATGCGTGGCGGCTCTGAGACGTGGATTCCAGGATGCCCCGCCACCCCCCCAACACGGAAGATAATCAGAAAAAAGTGAAGACACGCGAGAGCTGGACTTGTTATAAACCGATAACGCGGTGCGACCTTGAGCCGCTGCTGGCGTTCGGAAAAGAAAACCCCTTAGAATGGACAACGGTTGTGAGTCCCTTCCTCCCCCTCACAGGGCATGGGGGCCGGGCTGGCCGTGGTGCCCCTCATGGGTCTCCTGGAGAGCGTCGCGGTGGCCAGATCCTTCGGTAAGGTACCCAGCGCCCCGCCGTCCCTGGCGCCTCCCTCGTGCCCCGCCTGCCTCCTTGCCCGCCTTTACCTTCTGAAACTCACGGGCATGGCCCAGACACACCTGCATGCTTGTGTGTATCTCAGGCGTGTTTGTGTGTTTGTGTTTATAAAGCTTAGTGCTGTAGACGGACGTGTGTGACCCGTTCGTTCGTTTCGTGAACATTTTCCCACTGATGCCGTCTGTCCAGTGACCGTGTTTTTATCATCCCTCTGCTTTAGCATCTCAAAACAATTATCGCATCGATGCCAACCAGGAGCTGCTGTCCATCGGTGAGACCCCAGCGTCACTCCCCCGAGGCCGGGCATGTGTGTGCGTCCCGCCTGATTTGGGGCCCGTGACTGACGGTCACGAGGAGGAGCGGGGAGCAGAGGTGGCCCTGGGTTAGGCCCTAGCGGTAGTCGTGTGGACTCGTTCTCAGGTCTCCGGCGGGTGCACTCGAACTCCCCAGAGTAGGGAGCTGTCGCCTGGTGCCCAGCCCGAGCACCCGCGGCGGGCCAGACCCCGAGCTCTGTGGCCTGTTTTATGCTGACGAGAGCCCCGGGTGTCTCTCGTCGGGGTCAGGGTGCCGGAGGGTGTGGCCAGGGAGACCCTCGGGCAGCCCGCTGATCACGCTGGACCCTCAGTGCCCTTGCCCCGCCTGGGGACCTCCCTGCAGGCTGGCTGGGCAGGTGGGTTGGTGCAGCTGGGGCCTCCCTGACGGTGGCGGGGGGTTGGGGTGGTGGGCCCGTGGCAGGCATCACACTCAGTTTTCTTTGTTTTTTAAAAGTTTTATGTATTTAGGGAGGGGAAGGGAGGGAGAGAGAGAAACATCGATGTGTGGTTGCCTCTCGCACGCCCCCTACTGTTAGACAGCAGTAGGGGGCCCTCTCGACAGCAGTGGGCGTGGGGCCCCAGGGATGCTTCCCGTGCTCCTCTCTGAGCTCAGGGTGGATGGGGTGCTGCCTCGTCAGCTGGTGGAATTGGGATGTCCTGGGAACCATTTGCCCCAGACAGAGCGCCTACAACTGACCCACGCGCCCGCCAGTGTAGGCCCTCCGGGGGATCCTCAGAGCCGCTCACCCTTGCTTCAGCGAGCAGCACAGTGTCCGCTCCTGATGGCGTGGGGGTCTGGGGCGCAGCCCAGACAGAGGTGACGAGCCAGGGCGGCCGTGCTACCGCCTGGGCTGCCGCCCCGGAGATGCCAGGCAGGCAGCTCTCATCTGGCACAGAGCCGGAGGCCGCACGGACCCCCAGGCAGCCGACCCCGGCTCCCGAGTCTGGCGGCGATGGGCCGCGCCTGCCGGTGTCTGGCCCCGATCTTAGGATGTGAGCTGGGCCGCAGGCGCCTGGAGGGCCTGGTTCTGATGGGTCCCCACCCCAGCAGGACCTCAACCTGGACCGTGCTGTGGGCTCTGTGGAGCAGGGAGACCGGGCTGTGCACTTGCCTCCCTGGGCTTGTGTCTCCTGGAGGGGGCTCCTGTCTCCGCCAGGCAGGGGCAGAAGGCGTGCTCACTCACGGGCAAGGCCGGAGTGCCCGGGGACTCGGTTTCTTTGTCCCTCCCCCTGAGCGCATTAGGAGTGGGACGCCCCCCGGGTCCCCCGCTTTGTGTCTCCCTGTTTTCTTCTGGCTTCGTCTCCTTCCCGCCACCTCCCATCTCTTTCCCCTCATTTTATGCTCCCTTCCTCCCAGGCACACCTTTTCCCTGTCTCCCCCCCAGGCCTGACCAACATGCTGGGCTCCTTTTTCTCGTCCTTCCCGGTCACTGGCAGCTTTGGACGGTGAGTGCCCGCTGCCCTCCTCTGTGCCTCTGCGGAGGTCCCGGTCCCAGCCCGACCCAAGGGTCCTGCGCCCGTTCTCAGATCGCACTTCCCCTGGCCGGGCGCTGACCCCCGTCCCAGCCCCTGCTTCCTTCTCCCAGTTACAAGGTGGCCTGTCTGGGCAGCCAGTGGCCCTTGGTCGGCTGCGTGGGCATCCTTTGGGGCGGCGGGCGGGGAGGCTTGCCCTGCTGCCCGCTGGGGTCTCATCGGGTTTTCCTCGTGCCGTACTCTGAAGGTCAACCCTAAAACGTTCTGGGCGCGTTGGGCGCCCAGACATGTTGGCGGCCAAGCTGGCCCCCGAGGCAGGTGGGGGTGGGGGGGACCGCGGCCCTGCCTGAGGAAGGGGCATGGGCACGTTCAGGCTCTATGGCAGTGTTGGTGGCATTGCCCTCGGACAGGCAGGAGGGTGGGACAGAGAGGCGACCTGTGGGGAAGGAGAAACGGAGGTGTGTCCAGCAGCGCCAGTCTGGGGCCGAGTCCCCAGAACCACTGACCCAACCCCGTCTGAGTCCTGGGCCTCCCAGCACCCCCAAACCACCACGCCCAAGGGACACAGGACACGCCGCCCATGCTCCCTGCCCCTCAGGGTCGCCATCTGTAAAGTGGGCTTTCTCACAAGCCCCCGTCAGAGTGACGTGGCAGACGCGGCAACGAGCACGTGTGTTGGCGTGGGGGGTGCTGTGCTCACGTCCACACGGTAAAGCCTCGGCCCCCGCCTGCAGTTCGGCTTTCCACGCTGATCTAGTCCTCGTTTGGCTGGTGGGACTAGATGGCAGGCCCGTTCGATCAGAAGCATGTTTCTGCGTCCCCACCCCGTGTCCGCATAGTTCCTTGGGTGTAGACAGCACTGAAATGTAAAGCTGAGAACATCTAACTCCCGAGGGAAATGCCCACCTCTGTCTGCGAAGGCGGACGGCGACCTAGGAACGGGCCGTCCATGTCGCGTCGTCAGCAGATGCATGATGCGGCAGCGTTGCTTCCCGAGGAGGGAGGGTGGGCGTGAGGTCGGGGTCGGGGGTGGTCAGGCACGGATCGGGCAGCGTTCTGCACTGCGGGTGCAGTTGCACCGGCCCAGTCCCTGTGGTCCTCGTGGTGGCAGGGGCAGGCTCTCCGGCAGAGGACCCTCCCTGCATTCGGCGTGAGTGCTGCTCTCTGAACGGGCACCCAGTGCAGCCAGGATAGCAGCCAAGTGACCGTCCGGGCCCCCCGCCCTAGACGCCCCCTCCCTGGGCGTGGCATCCTCCCTCCCCTCATGTTTTTGTTCACATAGATGTATGTGCACGTGTGTGTGTGTGTCTGCATACATGATGGGTGTGCGGATTGAGTGGGATTCCCTGCCTTGACGGCTCTGGCAGCATCTTTCTGGAAACACAGCACCTCCGTCCTGATGGCAGCGGGAGCCCCGTTACGGGGAGCGTGGCTCAGCCCGACTGGCGCCGTTGCCCGCGTAGATCCCCTTGTGCCCTGGGGGCTGGGAGCAGGGCGCTGGCAGGGCCGGCTCCTCCCGACGCCTCGCTCCTCGGCTGGCAGACGTTGCCCCCTTGCTGTGTCCCCAGCGTGGTCGTCCCTTTGTGTGTCCATCTTGGTGTCTCTGTGTCCTGATCCCCTCTCCTTAGAAGGACCCCAGTCAGCGTGGAAGACGGCCTTTCCTTAACGTAACCCCCACCTTCAAAGGCCCCTTCCCCCTCCAAGCACAGTCGCGCGCTGCGGAGCTGCGTCAGGCCTGCTGTGCGGATTTAGGGGGACGCGGCTCAGCCCGCAGCAGGGAGGCTGGTTCTCCGGGTCCTGGGGGACGTTTGGGTTGATGACCAGGTCTCTCGCAGATGTGCCCATGGGTGGTTCCGGGTCCAGGAAGTCCCCCTTTGGTGAGGAGACCCCAAAGATCTGTTTTCTCCTGAGACTTGGGGGCCCTGGTGGTCCCACCTGGGCACACCTGTCCCCTAGAGGCCAGCTGCCTCTGTGTGGACAGACACATCTCCTGCTCTGTCACTGACGGGTCCCCGTGTTGTCTTCCAGGACAGCCGTGAACGCGCAGTCGGGGGTGTGCACCCCAGCGGGGGGCCTGGTGACAGGTGAGCCCCCCAGCCACGATCCCCTTGTGCCGAGGCAGTGGTATGGGGGAAGGGGGGGGTCACGGTTGCTCTGGTGCCCAGTGGTGTCCCCCAGGTGGGACCACTCGCATGCCTGGTGGGAGGCATGGTGGGGCCCCAGGTCAGCAAGGTCCCCACCCTGCAGGTGTCCTGGTGCTGCTGTCGCTGGACTACCTGACCTCGGTCTTCTGCTTCATCCCCAAGGCCGCCTTGGCGGCCGTCATCATCACGGCGGTGGCCCCCCTGCTGGACACCACGATCGTCGGGACCCTCTGGCACGTGAAGAGTGCGTAGCCCCTCACCTGTCCGCACAAGCGCCCCGTCCGTTCGTGCCCCCTCCGAACCACAGCGGCTGGGCTGGAGCTGGAGGGTCCCGCGTGGTTCTGGGAGGTGTCGCGGGAGGACGGGGGTCAGGCTGCCTCCTTCCAGGAGCACCTTAAACCGGCTCTGTGGGGTGCTGGGCCTGCGCAAGGCTTGGTCTCCCCCTCTTGCCCTCCCCGCCCCTTCTGCTGGGGGGAAGGGTGAGCTCCAGGGGTGACCTGCAGGGTCCTGTGTCCCAGCAGAACCTGCAGTGCCTGCACTGTAACAAGCTTCTGTTTCCCCAAGTAGTTCTGGGGTTTGTGTAGCACACCTGGCTTCTTTCTCGTCCGCCCCCCGCCCGTCAGGAGTCATGGAGTGCAGGGAGCGTGATAGGTCACGTGCTGTGGGGGGCCAGGGCCACTCGTGTTGTCGTGTCCCCGTCTTTGAACAGCCCTGAAAGGGGCAACGTGGAGGCTCTGGGAGGGCGGGGGCCGTCCTGAGTGAGCTGTGTGAGGCTGAGCCCGGGGCTGACCCCTCCATGACCACCTGGCCGCAGGGCCCCCTCCTGCAGCGCAGAGAAGTCACGGTTCTCGCCTAAGGACTCTCCCGTGGTCTGAGGGGCTGTGACGTGGTCTCCGGAACCCTCACTTCCCAGGCCTGGCCTTGTCCCAGAGGCCGTCCTTCCTTGGTCCCCTCGGAGGGCAGGCTCTTTGGGCCCCACCAGGCAGGCCTCCACTGCCCCTCCGCCCAGGCAGGTGTTTCAGCCTCTACTGTGTCCCTGCGCCACCGTGGCCATCAGTAGCGTCAGTCCCTGAGTCCTCGGTCCCCAGCCAGAGGAGCCTGGGGGCTGCCTGGGGGGCTGTGACACCTCCAGCCGGTGCGTGCCAAGCCATGAGGCTGGCAGTCCGGAGCCGAGCTCCGCGCGGAGCAGCCCTGCAGCCCTTGCTGTCTCCCCCAGGGCTGGACCTGCTGCCCCTGGGTGCGACCTTCCTGCTCTGCTTCTGGGAGGTGCAGTACGGCATCCTGGCCGGCGTCCTGGTGTCCGTGCTAACTCTTCTGTACTCCGCGGCCAGACCCGAGGTTCAGGTCCGAAGGGAAACCCGCTGGCCCTGGGCCGAGGAGAGAAGCGAGCCCTGGGTGGGGCCCCTAGGCGTTGCCTTTTGAGCTTTGGGTCTGGCTGTGGCCTGAGGCGCTGCTAAGTGACGGGTCAGCTAGCAGGTGGGAATAACGCATTGGGCCCTCCGCCGCACGGGCGGCTCTGCACCCCGTTCCCCCACCCCCCACCCCCACCCCCAGCACTGCCTGTGGGACTCACTGGCTTCCCCGGCCACTGCCCCCAGGTGCTCGAGGGAGAGGGGCCGGTGCTGGTGCTGCAGCCAGCCAGCGGCCTGCACTTTCCTGCCGTCGAGGCCCTTCGCAAGGCGGTGGTGAGCAGAGCTCTGGAAGGTGCGTGGGCCAGGCACAGTGGGCTGCGGCTCCCCCGTCCCACGCCCTCTGTCCCCTCTGCACCCAGCCTGATCCCAGGCCCCAGGGCCCTGCCCTCACTGGCAGGGAGGGGCTTGCCCACCCAGTCCAGGAGGCCTGGGGTGTCTCAGCGGCGTCCCCCATGGCCAGGTCTGCCCCCCTCATTCAGGGGGGTGCCGGCTGTCCGCACGCAGCCAGGAGTAAGGGTGACACTTCCCCAACATTAGTCCCCGAGAGCCTGCACCTCCTGCTGGGAGCTAGTGTCGGGTGAGAGAGGGGCTGGCTCTCGCTCTGAGGGAGACTGCCGCTACTGTCTTGGGTCCCCGAGCCCGCCCCCCGGCCTGGGCTGCCCCTGCCCGCTCTGACCCACACGCGCCTGTCTCCGCAGTGTCGCCCCCGCGTTGCGCTGTCCTGGAGTGCAGCCGCGTCTGCAGCATTGACTACACAGTGGCGCTGGGCCTCGGGGAGCTGCTGGAGGACTTCTACCGGGCGGGCGTCGCCCTGGCCTTCGTGGGGCTGCAGGTGGGTGTCCCGTAGCCGCCGGCCCTGGTCACGCCCAGCCCAGCCGTGAGGCCAGTGTTGCCGCCACCCTTGGGTGTGTGGGGGGAACGAGGGTGCGGAGGCCTAGAGCAGCTGAGTGGCCGCCCAACCACGACTGGCTGCGCCCACCTCAGGGCGTCAGGCTGCAGAGCTTTGCTTGTTCGTGTCCTGTTCGGAAGGCTCGCATCTTTGTGTCCTTTGGAAAGTACTTATTTAAAAATACTCCTCTTAATACCGTTTGCTCGAGGCCTGGTCTTCTCCCCGGTTCCCTGAGCGGGGGAGGGCGAGCCCACCCAGAGACTGGCGCAGAGCCCGCGGCTCGCCTTTGGCCGCCCGCCCGCCCCGGGGCCACAGCCGGGGCCTCCCCACCTGGCGCTCACACTGGTCTGTCCCACAGGGTCCCGTCCTCCAAGTCCTGGTGTCTGCCGACCTGAAGGGCTTCTGGCACTTCCCCACCCTGGAAGCAGCAGGTGGGTGCAGGCAGGGCCACTGGAAAGACAGCCCGGCGTGCCCACGACACGGGCTGGGACAGTGGACAGGACTCTGGGGGACAGGAGGGTCAGGCGCCGGAGTCTGATTACTGGGACGCGAGGAGTGGGCGGTCAGGCCCCTCCGGGGCTGGAGGCTGTTTCTCAGGGGTGCGCGTCTTCGGTAGGGGTTCGGTTTACACCCAGAGAAACTCCCCGACTCGACACGTCAGTTTGGGTTCTGACCGATGAACCCAACCGGCCATCCGCCAAGCCGGTGGAGAAAACCCCACCCTTCCAGAACGTCCCCTTGTCCCTTGTCCAGTGGCCCCCATGGTGAGGGGCTGCCGTCCTGTTTGCCCCACCATAGTTGGCTCTGCCACTCCCAGTGCCACATGCGAGGGGGCTGAGAGTTTCCGTGTCTGGCTTCTTCCGCTCAGCGTGTGGCCAAGCCTCGCCCACGCTGTTGCTGGAAGGAAGCAGCCCAGACGCTCCTCGGCTGGGGGTGGGTGACATGCTGGCCCCACCACCCCTCAGAAAGGGCCACTGTGGCATGGAAAGGAAGGCCGTGGCGGCGGGCACGTGGATGCGGCCTGGGGACCCTGAAACGCGGCCGTCGATGCCATTCTGTGAGCTGACCAGGGCTCACTCCCGCTAAAAACGTTGTTCTTTGCAGAGAAATTCCTGAGTCAGGAGCCAGGGACCCAGCCCTACAACGTCAGCGACGACTCTGTCCCGGAACAGAGGGTGGCCCTGCTGAAGGCCTGACTGGGCCGCCGAGGGGACGCCGGTATTGGGAGGGTTTTGCAGAAGGTTCTCGTACTCGTGAGGCCGGCTGCCGCACTGGCTGGAGGGTCTGAGAGTGCGGGAGTGGACGACCCCCTGGAGGAAGGAGGGAGCCGGGCGTGCAGACCCACAGGTGGGCCTCACCGGCTTCCTCCGGGACAGTGGAAACTTACCTCCCTACCGTTCTGGGGCGTGAGCCCTGTTTTGAAGAGTGGTTTGAAGAGAGCTTTCCAGAAAGACGGACCCTAGGGGAAAAGAAGGAGCAGGTACGGCCCAGGAGCCGAGTCCAAGGTGCCGGTCTGGACGACGACGGTGTCTGTGCCCTTCGGGAGAGAGAACCAAGGCGTCCCAACGACACAGCGTCTGCGAAAGATAACTCTGTGTTTTTTAAATTAAAAAGTCGTAGCTTTGGTGTTTTTGTAAAAACCATAAATGCTTATTGTAAAAACGACAGGACACCACGCCCTGTCTGCGTGGGCAGTGGCCCCAGACCCCCCGCCCCCAGCACGCGGTGTGTGTCCAGCGTCATGGACTTGGCCTCAGGCCACCTGTGGTGCCCTGTGAGCCTCCCTCCCCTGCAGTCATTGTCGTGAGTTATTTATTGTGATAATAAATGGAGAAGACATGGTTTCGTGTCATGATTTCCTCAGTGGGCTTCTGCGCGTGGACCGGTGCCTGATCAGCACGTGATAACGGGCGCGTTCTCAGTTCACCCCGGTCCTTAGAGGGGAATCCGCACAAGTCACCCCGAGGGGAGGCTAGGTGTGCTCCCCCTGGGGCTCCCGCAGGAAAACCGATGGTGCAGACGGCTGCGGTACCCTGGGGGTCTGTCATCGCTGGCCCTGCACGTGGCACAGGTTAGACGGAGGAGAAGGTAACAAGCGGCTGGTGCATGATTACTAAGCCGCTGTTAGGAAGGATTCTGCTTGCGTTCCGTTTTGTCCCCATTCTCACGTCCCCCCAGTGAACCGAACGTGGGGTGCGCTGTGGACCGCTCCCCTCTGGCTCTGGCTTCAATACAAAGCATGTCCCTGGGGAAGTAGCCCAGGTGGAAACCCTGGTGAATGGACAGGGTAGGGGAAGGACTGAAGGACTTGGGCCACAGCGACAGCCGTGTGTCCTCCCCATGCCCCAGTCGCCTATTCACTGGAAGACGAACCTGGGCCGGGCCGGGGAGGGGACACAGTGAGGCCCTGTCCCTGCAGCCTGAAGCCGCCCTGGACTTTGACCTCGGTGTCACCAGTGCTGGGAGGCAGCATCGTTGGGCTCTGTGGCTGCGCACCGGGAGGCCCGTGCCAGGAGGCCAGAGGGCAGCGGGAGTGACTCCGTCGGGGCCACGCAGGGGCCGGGACCACCCTTGCTTTAAAAGAAGGTTGGCTTGGAGCCAGGCTAACCTGGGCAGGAACAGCAAGCCCTTTACTGGTGGAAGTGTGGTTATTTTTATACAATCTGTGTAGCTCTGTCTACCCTTTGTAAAGTCAGCCACTGACTGAATTCGGAGCCCGGCCCCACCCACCCCACCTTTTCAAAAAATGTTAATACTCTGTTTTTCCAAATCCAAATCCGATGAACCTTTGGGTGGTGCCAGATGGCGGAAGCTTTGCGAGGACTTCCGGCAAAGCTCATGGAGCTGGTGACTGCGGTGGGCCGAACTGTGTCTCCTACATACCGTGAACACACCTTTACCTCGGACGAGGGTCTTTGCAGATGTAACTAAAGTTCAGATGATGTCCTGCTGGGTTTGGGTGGCTCCCAAGCCGGACTGCTGGTGCCCTTACAGAAGAGGAGTGGACAGGGAGGATCCCGCCCCAGGAACCATGGGGCTGTTCACTGACTTCCTTCCCCGATCCGCCCGGCCCGTCTCCCAAGACAGCACCCTGGTTTTCCAGAAGGGCTGCACTGTCTGCGCAGCCTCCAGCCCAGAGTGCGCACACCTTTCCCGCCCCGCTGTTCTCACCTGGGAACGTCTGGCACGGGGACAGTTTTCACCCCAACAGAGCAGGACCTGCAGTCAAGAACACCCAGCCCCCGAAATTGGGCTCCCGCAGCCAAACCAAACCCCGCCCGAGCCACACTCAAAGCCCATAGTGAGCGACTTCACTGTCGCACCCCACTTGCGCCCCTCCTCCCCCGCCCCGTCACCCTTCTGTGGGGAAAGCCCGAGCTGAAGCTCAGGTCTGGAGGGGGCTGGTAGGCAGCCATCATGGAAGCCGGGACTGCAGGCGCATTGTTTTGTTCAGTTTTTGTTGACGTGGCTTGGAACAAATGGCGTATTCTGGGGCTGCCCACCCGGTCGCACAAGGCCTGCTTTCAGCCCCTGGGTGCCTGGGTCCGGCCAGGGCCACGGGCTGTGCCCCCCGCAGCAACAGCCCTTGTTCTCGGCCTCCCGCCGCACTTCCCGCCTGGCAAAGGGCCTCTCTGCTGGTCCCACACTGTGGCAGGATCGCTTCTTTCCTACAGGTGACCTCAGGATTTTCCAGATATGCAGACAAGCAACCAGGCCGGTTGACAAGGTGTGTGGCACCCGGCGGACCCGTTCTACAAACACCGATGGTTGCAACGACAAGACTGAGGACATCTGAAATGATCCAACGTCCACTGGGCCCCGGTGGGCTCCGCGGGTGGCCGCTGTGGCTGTGTCAAGAACCTTCTCCGCTGATGTCCTGCCGCTGACCTGGGAACCATGACCCAGCAGCAGACCTTCCCCAGGATGGACGGGCCCTTCGTGAACGCTGGGCCAAGAGGAGCTGGTGTCCAGGCTCGCCGCGTCCACAGCACCGCCTTTTGGGGGATAAAGCTGGAGGTGGCGCCACCTGAAGCCTTTGTGAAGTCCTCCGGCTGCCCCGTCCATCCTTCCTTCATCCCAGGACCCCACCCTCCGTCTCCTCCGGGTTGGCTCTGTCTGCTTCTGGCTCCGCCCCACGAAGTCAACCACACCTGCCCTTGTTCTTGACTTTTGCTATTTTCCTAATGACATCAGGTCGTTTATATGTTACTTACATCGCACTTCTTAAAATCATTTCCAAACCCACTGTGATGTTTCAGGGCGTACGTTTGCCGCGCCGCTATCAGCCAGGGGAGGACGGGCCCGTCTCTGAGCGCCAGGACGCCTGTGTCTTGCCTCTGCCGGGCGGACCCATGAGTTTTGACTTGGTTCCATGGGGCGCCGTCTCTGAGGTTCAGCCGTCCTGTTGGTGGGGCCACTTGCCACCAGATTCTTGGCGCCTGGAGTTCCACAACCTCTACTTGGTGGCTCAGACTTGCGCTTGTCAAAACCGGACGTCCACGCTGGCCACGCCGCGCTGCCGTCTAAGGAGGCGGGACGTCAGGCCTCTTCCTCCAGGCGGCTTCCTCTCGGATGGCTGAACGCTGGCGTTTCTGGTTCCTTTCCGAAGTCGACGCCTCCAAGTGCCTGTTCCAGCCGCAGCCCTGGTTAGCCCGGCTTGACGGCGCTCTGATGCCCTGACTGTGCCCTGACTGGGAACAGACCGGGGACTCTCTGGTTCGCAGACTGGCTCTCAATCCATGGAGCCACGCCAGCCGGGGCGATGCACTGTTATTATTAATCATCTGGCAGCCCTAGGTTGTGGGGCTACGAGCTCACAGATGAAGAAACTGAGGCAGGAAGCAGGGCAGGGTGCAGACCCAGACCGGGGTGGCCTCTTAGTTATCAGTGACCCGTGGAGCCCTGAATGTGGGTAGCAAGCCCCCACTGCCACCGCTGTGATCACTTAATCTGCACCAGCCCCGATACCACGGAGCTGGTGACCTCCTCTTTGCACCTGAGTGGCCTGAGTGGCTCGCCTCAGTGACCCGCATTACCCCGCTGGCCGCTGGCTCTGCAAGGTCGTGGACACCGCCCAAGGTGCTGGGCACGGGGCAGGGGGCCCTGCGTGCATCCTCCACCTCGGCTGCAAACGGCTCCAGGATCCACTCAGCGGTGCGGGGGCGGCGGGGGAGACCCGGGTGCGCACCGGGCACAGCCGGCCAGAGTCGGTGCTGCCCCTGCCCGCGCGCACCAGCAGGAGGCGCCGCACGGGGCCGGGTTCCCTGGGGGCGCCACCAGGCGGGGAAATGCCGGCCACGCCCGCGCGGACCCCGCGGCGCCGGCAGAGGCGGGCAGAGGGGCGGGACCTGGGCTCAGGAAACGAAACCTTGGGGCGGGAGCGACGTGAGTGCGGGCTGCGCTTCAGGTGCGCGCGGCTGCTAGGGCGCGGGACCGCGGGGCCCACGAGTGAGGGGCGCGGGTCGCGTGGGTGCGAGGGTGCCCTACGGGGCGAGAGCGCGGACCCGCAGGGGTGCGGGGTCAGGGTCGCCGCTCCCAGCGGAGGCCAGCGGGGCGTGGCGCCAGCGTTTAGATGCCGCGTGCGGCCGCCGTCCCCTTCGGGACGCCTCTTCCTGCGGCGCCGGTTTCGGTTTCGCCGCCTAGTCCCGATTCAGCCCCACCGGCGGGTGCCGCGCATTCTGGGGGCCCTGGCGACCTCCCCAGAGGCCCAGCCGCGGACGCCGGGGGCCCCCGGGCCTGGAAGCGTGAGTCCGGACCCCGGGAGGGGGCCTTGGCCGGGCTGACAGTGGCCGGGGACTGCCAGGCCTGGGGGCGGCGCCTCCCCCCCCACACCCTCCCCGAATCCTGACCTTTTCACTAATCACAACAACGGAGAAGTGTTGTTTCCGAAACATGCCCGTGTCTTTATTTCGCAGCAGCTTTGAGGAGCATGGCATTCCCGCCCACATCACCCACCCGCGCAGAGCGCAGGGTCCTCCTGCCTGTCCAGGGCTGCCGACCATCCAGGGCTGCCCCCCAGTCAGGGGCTGTCGGCCAGGCTGGCACCTGTTTGGTGGTGGCCTTGAGAGCCACGAGGCGGGCGCAAAGTGAGGGCAGGGGCCACTGGCCCGGACCTCCTGCGACCCAGACCGGTCCTGGGTCTGGATGGGGGATGCTTTGGCGCCATTGGGTGGTTGGAAATGAAGGGAGGGGGACGGTCTGGAAGCTGAATGGACAGGGAAGCACATTTCTGCCCTTTGACCCCAGCCTGCCCTGAGGCGCCAGGGCCCTCAGGCAGAGGGCCCTTGGTGGGGCTCAGTGCGACCTGCTGTGGGGAAGAAGGGCCGCGGGGACAAGGGAGACAACGGAGGGAAGGAGAGAGGCGCGGGCTGCGGCGGGTCCTTGACCGTCTCTGAGTGAGCGGGCGCCCACACCGCCGCGGCGGCCGCTCCGGGGGCTGCGTTCGGGAAGAGCGAGGCAGAGGCTGGAGGCCGGGGCCTGGCTGTGGTGGGTGAAGCCAGGGCACCGCGCAGACTGGTCAGTGTCTTGGCTGTGGCCCCGCCCCACCCCCAGGAGGTCCCCGGCTGCTGGAGACCAAGCCCACGGCAGTGGGTGGGCAGCCCTGCCACAGACCCTGGATACGAAGCCAGCGGGAAAGGGCCGCCGGTGGGCAGGTGGGCCTCTCTGCTCCTGGGGCTGAGACACCCTGGGACCCTGGGCCCCAGTCCTGGCCTTGGTGTCGACAAGCCTGACCCTGACCTTGGCCTGATGCTGCTCTGAGGGTCAGATGATCAATGACAGCGGTAGGGGCTTCACAGATGGCAGCCCCTGCCTGTTAGGAAGCCTACGGGGTGGGGGTGGGGGGGGCTGTAGCCCTGTGCTGCCCTCTGCAGGCCGCCCCTGGGGTGGGGCGCTCTGACTCAGCCGGCCTGTCTGCTGGCTGCGAGCGCACCTGTTGTGTCTCGCCTGGTCCTCCTCACCTGTGAGCCCGGGCGTGCGTCTCCCTGAGCTCCTTGCTCAGGGCGTGCACAGTGCAGCATCTTGGGGTTTCGCGCAAGCTGTGTCTCTAACTTTCCTTGCACCCTGTCCTAGTCCTCAGTCACCGCCCCCGCCTGCCATCTCGGCCGGGTGGGACCAGTCTTGGGCCCACTGAGAGAGGGAGCGCTCAGGAGGCTGGGAGGGTGGGCTGGGGTGGCAGGGCCAGGCAGCAGAGCGGAAAGTGGGTGCTGCCATGGATGGGGGTGGGGCTGGGGGCACCGGAGGGACTTGGAGGGAGGCCAGGCTGTGAACAACAGGGGAGGGGCTTGTGCTGGGTTTCGATGGAGCCAGAACCTTCTGAGCAGCTGTAATTTCACGTTCCAGAAAATGAAACTGAAGCAGGACTGTGGTCACGTGACAGGCGGCTCTGAATAAAGGCCGCTGCTTCCTGGGGAGTTTTGCTTCCAGATCTGCAGCAGCCCTCCCGGCCTCAGCAGCTCAGCCCGGAGGCATGGAGTGTCCTTCCTGCGGGCATGTCTCCAAAGAGGAAATTGCCAAGTTCTGTAGCCAGTGTGGAAAGCGGCTGCCCCCTGTGGTCCCCGCACCAGGTGAGGCCCAAGGGGGCGCAGATGGGGCTGGGGGCCGCATGGGGACGGGGTGGGCAGTCAGCTCCGTCCCACCTCCTTTCCTGGAACTGGACACTGAGGTCAGCAGGCAGCCCGGCTGCAGAGCGAGGTCTCCTGGGGCTAAGAGACTTTCTAGAAGCACTTCCGTTAGAACAGTTCTGTTTGGCCCTTTGCTGGAGGCACCTGTCACTTTTTAGAAATTTCTGTTTCATTTCTTGGAGAGAATTCGAGGCTCTCCTTCCCCCTTGGTGATGGAAAGTGAGGGCTGAGCTCAGTGGAGGGGGATTTCGGAGGACGCTGCATGGGAGTGGGACCCCAGGCACAGGGTGGCCGAAGGGTCCCCACAGCATGCACAGCGCCACCCCCCCCCCCCCACCGTGAGGGTGGCGGTCGGTGCCTAGCTGTTTGGTCCTTGAGGCTCTTGGCCTGCGGGTGTGTCATCCCCGGGCGGCTGCGCCTGCTCACTTGCTGGCTGTCTGGCTGTTTTGTGGGGACCGCCCCCCGCCCTGGTTTTACGATCCACTCAGGCTCTGACAGCACCCAGGTCAGTCCGTTGGTCCTGGACCTGTCACCTAAGCTCCAGCCACTGTGGCCCCGTTCCAGACGGGTGTGGCCTCTCGGTTTCCCGTTTCTGAAGCCCTCTCTCCCCTAGACCTGCACCTCAGGCTTCGCACCGGCCCTGATCAGGGCAGTGCCTCGGGCCCAGCCCTCTGTACCACCTCCACCCCTTCCCCTCCTCAGCACCCCCCAATTCCCCGCCATCCTCAGGAGACCCCGCTGGCTGCAGGGGAGAGCCCACCCAGGAAGTCGTTTCCCCCCACCATGCCACTCAGAGTGAAAGCTGCAAGTTCAGTGCCCTCTGACCTCTGCTGCAGCCCCTCCCCCAGCCCCATGAGGCTGGGGGGGCGTCCTTCCTGGGACACCCTTGTCCTCCTCAGAGGGCAGCAGCATGGCTCCCCACTCCCCGCCCTCCAGCCTTTGCTCATGTGACTCACCCCCCCTCAAGGCCCACGCTGACCTCCCCACTGAAAACTGCCCCTGACCCCTAATCTCGTGCAGTCCACCTGTTTGTCTTGTGGCTTCGGGGGAGACCTTTGCAGTCTTGCTCACTGCTTTATCCCAAGTCCTTTGCACAGTGACTGGCACACAGTAGGTGCTCGGCACACAGTAGGTGCTCGATAACTAATTGCTGAATGATTCAAAGAAGGTGTGCAGGAACACATGCCACTGTGCGCGTGCGGGGAGTAGATGCGGGCGGTGCTAGGCCTCCCTGCTCTGGGTAACCTCTGAAGATGCGCCCGGAGGGGTTTGGGGGGCACCAGCCCTTCCATCCCTCTGCTTCCGGGGTGTTTGTGCCGAAGTGCTCGGGCTGCAGAGGCTCTGTGTGGGCTCGAGCATCAGGAGCGGCGGGGGCTGCATGTAGTGGATGGTGTTTCATGGATTTTCTTTTGCTGCTAACCCTTGGGGAGGACCACTGGCTGATCATCAAACCTGAGGGCTCCGGGCGGGGGGCGGGGCCATGGAACCGCCTGCACCCTTGGCGCTCGGCCGGCCGAGTGTCTGCTCCCATCATTGATTCTGTGCCCTCCGGACCCGGAATCGTGGCCTGGCTGAGCTCCTGGGGTCCAGGTGGAACTTCCTGTTACATTCCCATCGCGAGAACAGAATGTCCCGGACACCGTCAGGTTAGAGATGTTACTTTATTGGCCAAATCTTTTACCTGCGCAGGGGCGAACTCCCTTGTTGTTCGAATAGGGAGTCGCGCCTGACGCTTACAGGCTAGGGAATTTATACACGCTGGGCAAGCAAGCAGATAACAGAAGCGGATGCGGCGGGTTAGCTATTGGAGCATTAAAATGCTGCCTAATTGCTTTATTGTTGGTGGCCAGATTCTAAGGGGGTCCTGTTTTGGCTCAAACTTTTCTGTTTTTCCTCCTCCTTGTCCTTGAAGTCTGCACTCTAAGATTAATTGCGGTCATCCTGACCCATCGCTGCCTAGTTTCTCACCCCTGCCGTTATCTGGGGTGTAGGGCTCTGATACCTCCTCCTCTTTTCCTGGTAACTTTCCACCAGCTCCTAACACTTCCCACCCCCGGTCCTGAGAACATCTGCCTGGGCGAGGGGCAGGGGGGTGCTTGGAGGGAAGGATCTTTGTGGCTCCGGAGACTGAACAGAGTGAAACCAAACCCTGGCAAATCGAGACATGCCCCGAGCTGCGCTAAGTGTCGAGGGAGGAGCTCCCATGGATTCCTGTTTTGCCCTGACTGGTGTAGCTCAATGGATTGAGCACACGCTTGCAAACTAAAGGGACCTTGGTTCGATTCCCAGTCAGGGCACATGCCTGGGTTGCTGGTCAGGTCCCCCAGTAGGGGTTGAGCGAGAGGCAACCACACGCAGTATCCCTCTCCCTCTCTCCCTCTCTCCCTTCCCTTCCCCTCTCTCTAAAAATAAATTTTTTTAAAAAATCCCCATTTTGCAGATGCCAAGAGCAAAGCACAGAGAGGTAGAGTGACTCACCCAGAGTCACACAGCTAATCACACAGCTTGAACCCAGCCTGATAGGTCCCGAGCCCGTGCTTGGGAGGAAGCCCGCCATGAAGGGAGGAAGGACAGGGTGTGCCCTGGGGCACTGCCCACCCAGGCCGGGCAGGCTAAACGGCTGCAGCCCCTGCTGGGACTGGCCTGTAGTTGGGGAGCAGGGGCCAGGAGGGAGTTAGGTACGGGCCTCAGGGTGTTAAAGTTGATGACTGTAGCCAGGTGAACCGGGTGGTCCTTGGCCGGCTGCAGAGAAGGGGTTGTGGGGGCAAACAGGAACCTGAGGGGCTTCATCTGAGTCTGGGATCCCGGAGATCAGCCCCTTTGGGAAACCCTCGCCCCTCTCCGAGGGTCCCCCCAGAAAGCACATGCCTTCTGCCCCCCACGTTGTGCTGTGCGGGGAAGGAAGGGGCTGCGCCCGAGAGCCTGGGCTGTGCCGGTCTCCCTGAGCGCCCCGAAGTCTCCACGTGCTTGCGCCAGACCTTCCAGGGCTTCCCTTCCTGGCGGACGGGGGGCGGGCAGGCTGGTGTGGGGGGGAGAAGTCTCCATCCTACCCTTTTAGGTTCATCAGCTGACCTAGTCATCAATTTAACATAGGCCAGATTAAGAGGAGGAAAAAACCACATTCCATTTTGTACACAGGAGGGCCCGTAAGACCAGACGGGCCCAGCAGGCCACTCCAGGGCCAGTGGCCCTCGGCAGGGCGCGACCGCTGCAGCACAGACAGCCCGCAGCTCCTGGACACCCAGCAGCCCTGCTCCGCGGCCTCCTCTGCCTGTGGGCGCAGTGTGCAGGGGACGGGGCCCCGGACCTTTGGGCTGGGTGACTATGGGTGGTCTCTCACCCATGGTTGGGTGTGGCAGGCACTGGTCCTGTCAGTCAGTGGGGGCTGCACAGCGGGGCCAAACACCTGCTCGGCTCCACTGGCCCCTGAGCACCACACACGGTCCCCAAGGGCCTGCGGTTAGTGCGCGTGCCTCCAGGAACACATGCGACTTCCTGGCTGGGCCTCTGTTTGCGGGAATAGAAAGTGAAACCGAGGTGCTGGGGCCTTGGCTGGCGCTGCTGGGGGAGGCTCCTCCTTTCATCCTGGGGGTGGGATGCTGCAGGCAGCCTGGGGGGGCTGCCAGGAACCCTGGGTCTGCGGGAGGGGGGAGGCGCAGGGAAGGGGGAGGGCGCAGGGATGACGATGTGGAGAGGAGGGTGTGGAGAGTTCCAGCTGCACCAGGCCCAGGTCGGGGTGGGTGACTGGCTTTGCCAGGGGGGATGTTGGGCTGGTCCCCTGGTGGAAGGTTCAGCCACCTAGAGGGTCAGCATTTGAGGGGCGGGGGTTAGGAGCCCCTCCGCACCCCACGTCCCCACTGCCCCAGGCGGAGCTCCAAGGGTCTCAGGTGGGACTTCCAGTTAGGACTTTCAGTGCTGGAGGGTAATGGGGTGGGGGGCGGGGGGTGAAGCAGTTCCGGGCAATGCATTTAAAACAAAAATTTCCTGTATTTTCCACATTTCCTCGACACCCTGAAGGAGGCCGCCTGGGGGAGGATTCCAAGGCTTTCTTGTGAAGTTCACGAACTTTTCTCTGAGGTTTGACCCACGGGCATCTGCTCTGGGGGCAGCAGACCTTCCCCCTACTCTTCTAGGTCCTGTGTCCGATCCAATCGTTAAATGACCAGATCAGAGTCACAGAACTGAGGCAGAGATCTAATCACATCACTGGGGAGGAGTAGGAGGGGCTGTGGGAGGAGTTCGCCAAGGCAACGGTAAGCAGCCTAGCACGGGATTGGCTGAGAAGCGGAACGCCTCCTCCTGCGCTCAGGGAATTATGGGCGAGAAGATTTGGAATAAAAGAAGCGCCCTAGGGCGGGCGGGCTGCCTCTCGCTGCGTCTCCCTGCGTCTCAGGGTCTTCGTCCTCGAGGGTGCCTGGGTGACCCTGCTGCAGCTACCTGCGTTCCCCAGTGGACGTATTCGGGATGGGAAGGAACTCGGGGTGCAGCCTAGGGTTGAGCTGGCCTGGCCGAGAGGCCTGGTTACTTTTCTTTGGGTGTTCTGGAGGGAACAGGCCCTGAGGCAGAAGCCTGCCATTCTTCCAGAATCATGTAGCTTTTATACCTTGTGTTGTTTTTGTTTGTAAACTAATGCTATAGAAATAAGATAATTAAAACTAACGGGGGGCGGGGGAGGAATGATAGCAGAACCTCCAGGTGTTAGAGTTTAGCCTTAATGGATAGGTGTGAGTGATTACAGCTGTGACTTGACAGGCTTACGTGACAGCTTTTGAATAAGGACCGCTTCCCTTTGTCACCCGACCTCTACCTCTGGACCTTTGCGGGGAAGGCGGTGGTGGGCAGCCGCGGGACCCCAGCTGCTGTTTGGGAACAGCACAAAAAGAACATTTAATAACGCGTGTGGCTCCTGCACACCTGGCAGAGGCCCAGGAAAGCCGAGTCATCCTTCCAGACGGCAGAAGCCCCCCCTTTCAGGGGGGGACAAAAGCTGACACTGGGGCTGGGGAGTGCTTTCCGGGACCTGGTGACCTGCAGTCTCTTGCGATGGGAGGTGTCGCCTTGGGCTTGGACAGGAGTCCCTGGGGTCAGGTCCCCTCCCCTTCCCGGGGCTGGGAGGGGGTCCCCTTACAAACGGGCCTCCCTCTCCTCCCTCTCCGACATCAGTGTCCCCGACATCAGTGTCCCAGGGCCGTTCAGCCTTCCTGGCCTCTGTCTGGCCTGGCCCCCCTCCAGTGGAATGCGCTCAAAGCAACGCCCCAGAGGGCGAGGGCTCTGCTTCTCTCCGCTGCCTTTGCAGAGTCTAAGAACAGCCCTGCGGTGCCATCGGTCCCCGAGGGAGAGATGGAGTGTGGACAGGAGCTGAAGGAGGAAGGTGGCCCCGTGGCGACATCGGTCCCCGAGGGAGAGATGGAGTGTGGACAGGAGCTGAAGGAGGAAGGTGGCTCCTTGTCATCGCTGGGCTCCAGCGACCAGCAGGAGGGTCCAGACAAGCCCCGCTCCAGAGTAAGTGCTGGCCCCGGGCAGGAGCCCTCCTGGCTCTGCCTGGGCTGCTGTTCCCGCCGCGGTCTCAGCGGCTGACCGAGGTTCCCTGTGTCGCCACAGTGTCCTGTCCAGGACGTGGTCACGGCCCCGCCCCCTCGGCCCCGCTGGGCGCTGCTGCGCGCTGGGCAGCGGCAGAGCTGCCGCCCTTCCCCTGTGCCTTCCTCGTCGCTGGGTCTCTGGGTTCCTGTGCCCCTGGGGCCTCCACCTGCCGTTCCCCCCCACGGACCCGGCTCGCGGTCCCTCAGGTCTCCCAGCAGCCGTGGCTGGGCGGGCCTGGACGGTGCTTCTGCCCCATGGGTGTCAGCCCTCTCCGATTTTCTCTGCATTGACGGTGCCACCTGAGGCGTCTCCCAGCTTGGGGGACAGGGCGGGTGCTCGGAAATACCACGGGAGGCTGTGGTCTTCTGACAGGTGCCTGAGTGACCCTGGGTCAGGGACCAGGCCGGAGCCCAAGGCCAGGCTTGCAGGGCAGTTCCTGGGCAGATCCAGCGGGGATGGCGCCATGGCCGTGCCCAGGTGCAGCTGTCCAGGCCGGAGGGCCGCTGTCTCTGTGGGCACCTGGGCCGGCACTGGTCTCTTGCCTGGTCCTCAGATGGTCCTAGTAGCGGCCAGGCTGGGGTGGGACAGGCCCCAGGTTGCAGTTTTGGGGTCCCCTGTGTGTGTGTGTGTGTGTGTACTGGGGGAGAGTGTTTGTATATATGTATGTATATGTTGGAGTGTGTGTTCGTGTGCACGTACGTGTGAGTGTGTGGCATGTACCTGTGAGTAGAGGGGTGTGTGTGTTGGGGGACATGTGCGAGCATGTGTCTTTCGCTGGGAGAGGAGCCCACCCAGAGCGGAAGGCCAGCCCTGAGCCGGGCCCGTGGGCTGGGGGAAGTTTGGGGCAACTGAAATGAGACTTGGGACTAGGTGGGGTGTGCGGGTGTTGTTTTTTTTTGGTGGTGGGGAGGACCAACTAAGTCCCAGGCTCTTTTGGAAGAAAAAATTGGCAGGAATAACCAAGATAACAATGAAAAAGAAAAGCCGTGAGTGGGGCTTGGCTGTCCTGGATCGAACCAAACTGTCCCAAAGCCACAGTCACGGAAACGGAGCCCTGGCAGTGGCGGATGGGCCCTCGGATGTGGGTAATGGCAGATGGAGAAAACGCACATCGACATTTGTCTGATCTCTGGGTGGGGAGAGGAGGAAACACAAACAAAGGATAAGTAGGTTCGACCCCCAGAAAAGTCTTAAAAGAGCTAAAAACCTCACTGAGTGTGGTCAGCACAAATGAAGGGCAGGCACCTCAGGGAAGACATGGGGGGGCCACCTGGCTTCACTTACAAAGTTCTTAGCAAAGAGCAAGTCGCGCCCCCCGCCCATGTCAAAAGCTCTTGGGAACAAGTAGAAAGTGGCAGCTAACCCAAAGAGAGAAACGGGCCGACAGCAGGTCGCAGTCCACGGTGCAGCGGAAGTCTGAGCGGCCGGCAGACACGCCACCAAATGCTGTTCTGAGCGCGGCGTGGCGTTGCGTTGAGCCCTTGATTCAGAGGCAGCAGTCGGTGCACAGGACTCCCTCCCCCTCATCCGGGGGTGATGTGGGGACCACCCCGCTGGCAGGTGCCCTTCGACCTGCTCTCCTACTTCTCCGGTTTCACGATAAGAGAATGACCTCAGCGCGGGTGTCATCTCAGCCGTA